>JAMQGT020015159.1:0-38695 GCA_024447675.2 Pterophyllum scalare | reverse complement strand
CCCTTGTGAGACTATATGTATAAGTATTCAATGAGAATATGTCATTCATTCAGATCTAGGATGTGGTATTTGAGTGTTCCCTTTATTTTCTTGAGCAGTGTACTATATCCAACTCCAGAATGACTCACCATGGATTTTTTGTACTCCTCTGATCCACTCTAATGTATCTGCCATGGCTGCATGTATGTTTTAAGCTTCACCTGGCAAGTATGTCACCTGCAGTCTCTTTGTGGTATAACGATAAGCCAGTCAAAGCTTCTTCCTGGAAAAAAAAAAATCACCAGATGAGGCAGTGTGCTTATTGCGAGAAGTGGTAGTTAAATATAAATCCCCAAACCTTGAAACTGGAAATCAAATTGGGGTGGCGCTGTCACTTGGTGTTGGTTCTCACTGTGGTATCGTATCACTTTCTGTTCCTGTTCTGAAGCACAGTGATGTTTTGCTGTATTTGTTAGCTGTTTAATCTGTGTCGCTTGATTAATCTAGATAATGACATATTTGACAGTGTAACCTTCATGTGCTTTATCCAAAGCACACTCTCTGCTGAATCACCTGCTAATAGTTTAGCACAGCTATTAGCATAACTCTTGGCATAGCTCTTAGCTGACTCACTAACAGCATGGCTGCTTCTCCTGTCCCTCCCAGACTTTCCTGCTCTTTGTATCAGATGTTTAGTTACTCCTCTGCCTCCTTTTGCAGTAACAATACTTGCAATAAATGTAGCTTGTTTGTAGCTTTAGAGGCCACTGAGTGAATTAGAGACCTGGCTCAGGATCCTGGAAAATCTTGTAGCTGGCCAGGCCCCTTTAGATGGTGCAGACCAACGTAGCCACCATCAACCCTCCCCCTGCAGATCCTGAACAGCTGAGAAAGCAGGCCAGCTGGGTGACTGTGAGGATGAAGCTTAGTCCTAAACAGAAGCCCCGGGTACACCACCATACCATGTCTCTAACCATTTCCCCCCGCTCTGCAACATACCCACTGAGGAACAGACTCTGATTATTGGCGACTCTGTTTTGAGAAGTGTGACCACCAGAACCATAGTCAAATGTCTTCCAGGGACAAGAGCAAGCAACATTCAAGGACATTTGAAACTGCTGGCCTAAGGCCAAATGTAGATTTGGTAAGATAATAATTTACTTCTGCAGTAAAAGTGGATCATCGCCTACATGTTTTCCATGAAATTTGCAACATACCATAAGCCAATGCATCACCAGGATTCAGGTGATAGAGCGATTGTTGTGTGAGAGACTGTTGACCTATGTATAATGCATTCAGGCATTTAAAAACAATTGTTTTTAAAAAAGATTGGATTTGTATCGGTATCGGCAGATATCCAAATGTAAAATATCAGTATCAGACATAAAAAAGTGGTATCGTGCTATCCCTAGTAGCCACTGAGTATGCCTTTAGGGATCTCAGGCACGCACACTTCATGAGTCTACTTATAGATCTACAGTGCTGTTGAGTACATGCTTATGAACCAGTTTTAGAATGAGAAAGGAGAAAATCAAGTGTATTTATCCTGAGAATTAAACTTCCTAAATGACAATAAACAGTTTAAAAATGAGAATTAATAACTGAATTAGTGGCTAAATTGAAATGATCACCGGTACTGATTTGACCTTGACCCTGCCCATACAAATAAACTCACCCCAAGCTGGGAGCTGGTTCAACAGAAGAGGGGCCTTCCATTCTACTGTTAAATACACTAGGAGCCAGAAGTAAGCCTGCAGTCTGACAGTGAAATGCTCTATTGAGGTGATATGGTATTATGAAGATGGGGCCTGATTATTAAAGACCTTGTATGTGAGGCAAAGGATTTTAAATGTCGACTCTAAACTTTAATAGGGAGCCAATGAAGAGAAGCCAATATGGGAGAAATCTGCTCTCTCTTTCTAGTCCCTGTCAGTACTCTAGCTGCAGCATTTTGGATCAGCTGAAGGCTTTTCAGGGAGCTTTTAGGACAGCCTGATAATAATGAATTACAGTAGTCCAGCCTAGAAGTAATAAATGCATGGATTAGCTTTTCAGCATCACTCTGAGAAAGGATGTTTCTATTTTTAGAAATATTGCACAAATACAAGAAAACAGTCCTACATATTTGTTTAATATGTGCATTGGAGGACATATCCTGGTCAAAAATGACGCCAAGGTTCCTCACAGTGTTACTGGAGGCCAAGGTAATGCCATCCAGAGTAAGCATATGTTTAGACACCATGTTTCTAAGATTTGTGGGGCCGAGTACAAGAACTTCAGTTTTATCTGAATTTAGAAGCAGGAAATTAGAGGTCATCCAGGCCTTTATGCCTTTAAGACATTCCTGCAGTTTAAGTAAGTGATGGCTTCATGGATAGATAAAGTTATGAAAATATATACCATGCTTTCTAATGATACTGCCAAAGGGAAGCATCTATAATGTAAACAGAACTGGTTCCAGCACAGAACCCTGTGGAACTCCATAATTAACCTTGGTGTGTGAAGAAGCCTCCCCATTTACATGAACAATCTGGAGTCTATTAGATATGATTCAAACCACTGCAGTGCAGTTCCTTTGACACATACAGTATGTTCTAATCTCCATCCATCCATCCATTCTCTGCTGTTTAGCCTTTTCAGGGTCGCAGGGGGGCTGGAGCCTATCCCAGCTGTCACAGGGCAAGAGGCAGGGTACACCCTGTACAAGCTGCCTGCCTGCTTCAGGGATAGCACAGAGACAGACAACCATCCACACTCACATTCACACCTATGGGCAATGTAGAATCACCAATTAACCTAACCCCAGTAAATGCATGTCTTTGGGCTGTGGGAGGAAACCGGAGTACCCAGAGGAAACCCACAAAAACACGAGGAGAACATGCAAACTCCACACAGGAGGCCCAGGCCAGGGTGAAATTGAACCAATGTGACACTTTTAATGAGGTAACTGACAGTGGTGGGAATAGAGTTTAGGCAGCTCCTTTGCATTGTGTTGGCACATCCCATTGAAGAAAATAACAGTGGAGGAATTACATCTTTGAACTTAGAGAACTTTCAGAAAGGCATCCACTATAATGAAATTTATTTTGGAATAATTTTTTTAAATTCAATAAAATGCACCAATTGCTGCTTTCCAGTTGGTGCATTGTTTTTAAAATTTCTCAAAAATGCATGCTGTGCACTCTTGCTTGACTGTGTTCGAGCATATTCTAACACACAAAATGCATTTCTATTTCTAGTGGAAAAAAATACATTAAAACATTGTTGGTTTTTACACATTTTGTTAACATTTGAGATCATCTGAGCAAGAATTGGCCTGTTATAAGACTATGAAATTACATCAATATTTTGGTATTTAAGCTTTTTTAACAGTGCTTTTGAATTGTTTTGCTTCATTTCTTTTTTATGGTAAATGGACTAGCAATTTTCTACTCCAGTTGAGCTCTCAAAGTGCTTATACAACAGTTTGCATTCATACAAGCACTTTTCTACATCTAAGTGCTTCACACTCTGATGAACACATAAGGAGGAACTGGGGTTCAAAACCCTGCCCAAGGCTACTTTGGCATGCAGACTGGAGCTGCCAGGGATCGAACCACTAACCTTCCGATTAGTAGATGACCTGCTCTACCTCCTGAGCCATAGCCACCCAATGATTATATGATTATAATAAAAGATTCGGTACACTCCTGACAGAGGATTTAATTATTGTAAATGCCACTTAAACAGAAACATTATTATTAATGATACCAGAACACCATAATTAAAACCGAAAAACCCTCATTCATCTGCCAGTTAGTCTCACCTTTAGATCATAGAGCTGTTCGGTGAAGTCCTCCCTCTTGCTGACATTGGAGAAGGACCGAAGTGCGTCTGTGAGTCTTGGAGGAGACATGGTCTCCGTTGCTCTCCACCTCACACTTGTTCTTCTGCACTCTGGCTCTTCTGGAACTAAGTGAGAACAAACAAAACCAATAGCCTGAATTTTCAGTGTTTCTACACCACACAGCTTGCCAGTGGTCGAAGTACAAGGAGAACTAAAACTAAAAAAAGAAGTCAAAATCTAATGTGAATCCCACATAGAGGGCTGGACTTTATTCGCGGATTAACATCGTCTTTTAAGGATCTTTTAATATTCGTCGTGACAAATAACACATGTACACAACCACAAGTTTCTGAAGGAAACACGTCATCCTTGTATAGTAGTAATCATAGTACCTGTGAATAATTACGCTCATGCCAGTGGAAGAATAACTTAAGATACTTGTAATGAAATTATGTGGAAAACATAAGAGTGCTCGGTGAATTGAGTGCGCCCGGTTTGGATACTAGAAACTATCAATTCGCCAACGACTCTCTATTCTCCCCGGAAGCTTGATATGTCACTGATAGGATGAAGTCAGGCGGCTACCGTAAGTGTGACAAACAGCAGCATCAGACGCGTGCATGAGCAAATATGTCACATCTGACTTTTATAAGTTCTCGCGCGACTATTACCGATAAAGCTATCGTTGAGTCAGCCGTGTGCTGCTAGCTGTTTTTGAGCTGTCAGGATGGCTGCTACATGTCTGTAGGTATTCGCTTTTAACAGTCAGTCGCTAATATTAATGCATTCATATAAAGCGAACTACGACAAAGTAGTCAATGAAGCCCATTCACAGTATTTAACTTACACTTCACCTGCTCAGCTTTCCAAAGCGATGCCTACAACTTGAACACTCAGACGTGTGTGAATAGACTACCGGCAGATGTCAACAGAAGTTGCATGTGAACTAGGAACTATGGGTATTGTAGTTTGGGAGACAAGCTGCTGCATGTAGGGCAGGGATTAAATGACTACATTACCCTCTTACGCAGAGGAATGACATATTATGCAAGGTACGCTTACAGACCACACCGGCGTACACCGAAAATTATGTTGACGGGATTGGTATGGGACGGAACGGGCTCCGCTGCAGTTTACCCCGTTCGGGTCATCCCAGTCAGGATTAGAACCCGGACCGCGATGACCCGAGTACGGCTAAAGTCATTACTATATTTTGTTTGTTTGTTTTTACATCTGTGCCCTAGCCACATTAATCGACCTATTTAGACTTAGGTCTTCCCCTCCTTGGTCCCCACTCTTTATTGTGGTCATTTTTTTTTTAATTTTTTCAAGGGCAAATATATTGTTCCTCAAGTTTTTCCACTTCTCTGTACATTCCCTCATGCATCTCCCTCTGGGAATTTGCTGACATTTCTGAGTCCATATATTGATGCTATGATCATTATTCCTTATATTGAGATGATGATTTTTATTCTCTCACTGACAAAAAAAAACAAACAAAAAAAAAACGGTGAAAAAGTAGCTAGAAATTAACAGGATGAATCAACGGTCCTGAACAGGTTGCAGGCTGGTGTCTCTCTTGACACGATGTGCAGACATCTTTTTATGGAGGAAAATGCCAGGTGAGTGGGAATTTGAGCTTCAGCAGGAATTCTAGGCCAGAGCTACGTTGTAACCGCAAACCCCTCTGCAAACCTACGATGTAACCTACAGCATAACCTGACGTGCACCTCCATGAAAGGTAACTATCAGTGAGAGAACAATAATATTTTCAATGTGAAGAATAATATTCATAGCATCAATATAAGGACTCACAAATGTCAGCAAGGACGTGGAAAAACATGAATAGTTTGACATATTAGGTCTCAATGGGAAAACAAATCATACTACATACTACAAAAAATAGCAATGAGATGATGCCACATCGTTTGATGTAAATGGAAATTATTAACCTACAGGGGGCTGAATTCAAAGACACCCCTAATATCAAAGTGAAAAACTTATGCGGCAGGCTAGTCCATTTTGCCAAAATTTCATTGTACCAACTCAAAATGGTAGTCAGTCTGTATGGTGTCTGTATGCATGCCTGACAATGTCAGGCCATGCTCCTGATGAGATGATGGATGGTGTTCTGGGGGATCTCCACCCACATTTGGACCAGGGCATCACTGAACTCATGGATAGTCTAAGGTGCAGCCTGGACCAAAACATAATGTCCCAGAGGTGTTCTACTGGATTTAGATCAGGCAATGGGTTCCCCAGGCCATCACTGACCAACCGCTAAACTGGTCACACTGAATGATGTTACAGGCAGTGTAACAGCCTAGATGGCTTCTCCACCCCTTTTAACATCTGTGCTCAGGGTGAATCTGCTGGCATGTGTGAAAAGCACAGGGCACCAGTGGTGGACCTGCCAATTCTGGTATTTTTGTCATGATCTTGGGTGCATTGACCCAGCATTTTAGGGTGGAGTTAGATTTTTTTGTTTTCCTTTTTAGTGATTCCTTCGTTATGTGTTCTGTGTCATGGTTTTTGTATTTGGTTCCTGTCGCCCTGTGTTCCCACTGTGTGCCTGCCTCGTGTGTCAAGTTTGCATTTTTGTTCCTGTTTGTTAGTGTCCTGTTTTATTTTCCTAGTGTCCTGTTCCCTGTGTGTTGTGTTGAGATTTTCTTCCTGTTTTCATTAGTATGATTCTGTCCACCTGTTTGCTCCAGCTGTTCCCTGTTGTCCCTCTTCATTCCCTGTGTATGCACTGTCTGCATTTCTCTCTGTTCTCTGTCATGTCCTCCCTCATGGAGGTGAGGATTATGTTCCAAGTTTCACGATTGACTGTCAGTTTAAGTTTTGTTAAAATACGGTTCCTTTGTGTTTTGGAATATCAGCAATAAAGCCACCATTTAAATTCAGTTTTACCTTCGGAGTTCTGCATTTGGGTCTACTCTGCCTGTCACACCGCTCACACATGACAGTTTCATGGGAAATGCCAATCAAGCTGTGAACACAGCGCCTCCTAGATGATGTCAGGACCTCAGGCCACTCTCATAAAGTCTGTTTTTGATTCAATTCAATTCAATTCAATTCAATTTTATTTATATAGCGCCAAATCACAACAAACAGTCGCCTCAAGGCGCTTTGTATTGTGGGTAAAGACCCTACAATAACACAGAGAAAACCCAACAGTCAAAACGACCCCCTATGAGCAAGCACTTGGCGACGGTGGGAAGGAAAAACTCCCTTTTAACAGGAAGAAACCTCCAGCAGAACCAGGCTCAGGGAGGGGCAGTCATCTGCTGCGACCGGTTGGGGCTGAGTGGAGAGAGACAGGACAAAAGACATGCTGTGGAAGAGAGCCAGAGATTAATAATAATGATTAAGTACAGAGTGAAGTATAATTGTTATAGACATTTAAAGACCCAGACAGAGTTTTGATTTATTTGAAAGCCTGACTCTTAGTCTTGCCCACCCTGATTGGGAAATTCAAAAACCTGTTTTATTTGTTATTATCTATCGTCCACCTGGTCCTTACTCAGAGCTTCTGTCTGATTTCTCAGACTTTTTATCTGATTTAGTGCTCAGTTCAGATAAAATCATTATAGTGGGTGATTTTAACATCCATGTAGATGCTGAAAACGACAGCCTCAACACTGCATTTAATCTATTATTAGATTCAATTGGCTTCTGTCAAAATGTAAAGGAGCCCACCCACCACTTTAATCATACTCTGGATCTTGTCCTGACATATGGCATAGAAACTGAAGACCTAACAGTATTCCCTGAAAGCCCCCTCCTGTCTGATCATTTCTTAGTAACATTTACATTTACTTTATTGGATTACACAGCAGTGGGGAATAAGTTTTATTACAGTAGGAGTCTTTGTGAAAGTGCTGTAACTAAGTTTAAGGATCTAATTCCTTCATTATTATGCTCTTCAGTGCCATGTGCCAACACAGTGCAGAGCAGCTACCTAAACTCTGCTCCCAGTGAGGTAGATTATCTCATCGATAGTTTTACATCCTCACTGCGTACGACTTTGGATACTGTGGCTCCTCTGAAAAGGAAAGCCTCAAATCAGAAGTGCCTGACTCCGTGGTATAATTCACAAACGTGCAGCTTAAAGCAGATAACCCGTAAGCTGGAGAGGGAATGGCGTCTCACTAAAGTAGAAGATGCTCATTTAGCCTGGAAAAAGAGTTTGTTGCTCTATAAAAGAGCCCTCCGTAAAGCTAGGACATCTTACTATTCATCATTAATTGAAGAAAATAAGAACAACCCCAGGTTTCTTTTCAGCACTGTAGCCAGGCTGACAAAGAGTCAGAGCTCTGTAGAGCCCAGTATTCCTTTCACTTTAACTAGTAATGACTTCATGGATTTCTTTACAAATAAAATTTTAAATATTAGAAAAAAAAAGATTCCAAAACATCTCCAAGATTTATCTTCATGTTCGGCTGCTTTCAGCACTGCTGGTATTTGTTTAGACTCTTTGGCTCCAGTTGATCTTTTGGAGTTAACTTCAATAGTTACAGTGGTGTGAAAAAGTGTTTGCCCCCTTCCTCATTTCCTGTTTTTTTGCATGTTTGTCACACTTAAGTGTTTCGGAACATCAAACCAATTTAAACAATAGTCAAGGACAACACAAGTAAACACAAAATGCAATTTGTAAATGAAGGTGTTTATTATTAAAGGTGAAAAAAAATCCAAACCATCATGAAAAAAAACAGGAAATGAGGAAGGGGGCAAACACTTTTTCACACCACTGTACTTCCTCCAAACCATCAACATGTTTATTAGATCCCATTCCTACTAGACTGTTCAAAGAAGTCTTTCCAATTACTGATGCTTCAATCTTAAATATGATCAATCTGTCTTTATTAGTTGGCTATGTACCACAGGCCTTCAAGGTGGCTGGAATTAAACCGCTACTTAAAAAGCCATCACTGACCCAGCTGTCTTAGCTAATTATAGGCCAATCTCCAACCTTCCTTTTCTCTCCAAAATCCTTGAAAGAGTAGTTGTAAAACAGCTAACTGATCATCTGCAGAGGAACGGTTTATTTGAAGAGTTTCAGTCAGGTTTCAGAATTCATCACAGTACAGAAACAGCATTAGTGAAGGTTACAAATGATCTTCTTACAGCCTCTGACAGTGGACTCATCTCTGTGCTTGTCCTGTTGGACCTCAGTGCAGCTTTGATACTGTTGATCATAACATTTTATTACAGAGATTAGAGCATGCCATAGGTATTAAAGGTACTGCACTGCAGTGGTTTGAATCATATTTATCTAATAGACTCCAATTTGTTCATGTAAATGGGAAGTCTTCTTCACACACTAAGGTTAATCATGGAGTTCCACAGGGTTCTGTGCTAGGTCCAATTTTATTTACATTGTACACGCTTCCCTTAGGCAGTATTATTAGAAAGCATTGCATACATTTTTATTGTTATGCAGATGATACTCAGCTTTATTTATCCATGAAGCCAGATGACACACATTACTTAGTTAAACTGCAGGAATGTCTTAAAGACATAAAGGCCTGGATGACCTCTAATTTCCTGCTTCTAAACTCACATAAAATTGAAGTTCTTGTGCCCCACAAATCTTAGAAACATGGTGTTGAACCAGATACTTACTCTGGATGACATTACCTTGGCCTCAGTGACATGCGGTGAGGTTTGTGACGGGTGAGACACTGACTCCTCTGGAGTTGGATGTTCACATATATGAACCCAAAATCAAAGCTTACATTTCAATTTTAATTATGCTAATGATTAATTATGCTTTAATTAACTCCATACTGTTCAACAATGATGACAAGAAAAACAAAATATTTAATGTAAGTTCAATTTTTTTTGGGGGGGGGTATTTTGCTTTTTAAATAAATAAAAAAACAAGTATTAACTTATCTTTATTTGAAGATGAAGACCATGCACCTACCCTTCTCCCTATGGGGCAGCACTGCCCGGTATCAGTGCGGCATGGTACTTTCTGCCTCCCCCTGTGTATATTCACTGTGCATTTATGACCGATCACAAAGAGTAAACATGTCACACACATTCATTCAATATATTAGACAGACTGTGGAACATCAGCATGTGTAGCACATGTGTAATCAAACATGTATACTGGCGATATAAAGAGAGACAGCAATGGGCATGCACCAACCACAGGATTCATTTATTGTATGTGACACAGTGCCACCAGAGGTGAGGCACAGCAGTGCACTGCCTCACCTCGCATTTCTTTCATGTGTTTAAACAGGCGATGCATAAATTCCAAAATTTTGACCATTAAAGGGTTGAAATAATTCAGAAAACAGTTTTATAAAACATTTTTACAGAACACTTAATTGGTCAAATGTATTTTCTCTTATCACTGTTAGTATTTCACTTGTCATGATTACAGGTGAGGCACTGCCTTCCCTGACTGCACATCACTGCATGGCCTCCAGTAACACTGTGAGAAATCTTGGAGTCATTTTTGACCAGGATATGTCCTTCAATGCACATATTAAACAAATATGTAGGACTGCTTTTTTGCATTTGCGCAATATTTCTAAAATTAGAAACATCCTTTCTCAGACTGATGCTGAAAAGTTAATCCATGCATTTATTACTTCTAGGCTGGACTACTGTAATTCATTATTATCAGGCTGTCCTAAAAGCTCCCTGAAAAGCCTTCAGCAGATTCAAAATGCTGCAGCTAGAGTACTGACAGGGACTAGAAAGAGAGAGCAGATTTCTCCCATATCTGGCTTCTCTTCATTGGCTCCCTGTTAAATCTAGAGTAGAATTTAAAATCCTTCTCCTAACATACAAGGTCTTGAATAATCAGGCCCCATCTTATCTCAAAGACCTCATAGTCCCGTATCACCCCAATAGAGCACTTCACTCTCAGACTGCAGGCTTACTTGTGGTTCCTAGGATACTTAAAAGTAGAATGGGAGGCAGAGCCTTCAGCTTTCAGGCCCCTCTTCTGTGGAACCAGCTCCTAGCTTGGATTCAGGAGACAGACACCCTCTCTTGCCTGAGTCACCCTTTATCCTTGGTTGGATCGTCCATCATGGATATGTGGGCTCTTTGCCCTGTGTTTCTTGTTCAATATTCCTGCTCCTGCCCGGCATTTGTGTTAGACTTTGTATCCTTGTGAGTTACAGCATTAAAGCTGCTTTTGAGTTTATTTCCTGTTTTCCTGAGTCCTGCATCTGGATCCACATTCTGCCTGCCACACAGGGCCAGTTTATAATTTTGATAGAGTGACTAATAATCTAACAAATTTAAATATAATGGCGACACACTCCCCAGCATCTTTTCTTCTAGGATGCTGTTTTTATACCCATTCATTTAACTAATTAAACTAATTGGTTATTAGATCTCCCACATGTTTTTATTAGAATGAAAGTAACGTTTCAGTGTTTTGTTGTACCGCTCAGCTTTTTCTTTTCAGGATATGTAGTTTTTCCACTAGTTTCAGTTACATATACAGTTTTAAATGTGCAGTGATTGCAGTCTTATATTATTAACATTTTACACAACAGCCCAGCTATTTGGGGGTTGCATTTGGTTATAAACCAATCTATTGTACAATTTGAAATTTTGCTGATGGTGCAACATGTATAGTCAGAGTCTTGGCAAAACAGATTTTTGTTTGCTTTTGGTTTCTTGAAGATCGAAAAGAGGCTGTGTCACACAGGATTAATTAGCTCTAGCTGTGTCTCCCACACAACCAGACAGAACACTGAGTTATAGCCCAGTAGTCTAATGGGGCAGCTGTTGTTCAGCAGGTAGAACAGGTCATCCACTAATGACACGGTTTTTCATTAGATCCTCTTTTTCTAATGTTTAAGTATCCATGGTTAGGATGAGGAATCGCTCTCGGGAGGAGCACCTTGCATGGTATTTCATGTTTTGTATAGATCTATGAATAGTCTGATGGAGCTCTTCTGGAGCGCAGATTTATCAACAAACAAAATTAAACACATCCACTGCCTGGGCGGTATGTTATTAACATACTCAGCGTTATTCTGTTACTGCTACACTATCCCTTCAAGTATTTTGAGTTTTCTTGTTGACAAAATCAGAGTGCCTGAGGCGCTGCCCCTTTTGGCTGCCACAGCCACAATCAAAGGGGCAGCTTAATAATCCCATGTCTGCACACCTAAGCTGAGTTACACTCTGTCTCAGCCTGTTTCTGTAAATAAGCTTGTGAACCGGCTCCTTTAAGTATCGTTCCAACAGCACGGTGCAGATGTGTGCCTGAAATGCCACTGACAGGGGTGCAACAACAGCAACATTCAGGGCTGAAAAATGAAGCCAAAATAGAAGTGGCAAATAACTGTTGTTTCGTTAGGGACCGCTTGAGGCTGGCTCCAAAAAAAGTCAGTACTCATAGATTTCCATGTAAAAATGCCCAGCTTACAATTTGCTGAACTTGCTGTCTTTTGGAGTCAGTTAAAAATAAAAAAAAAGTTCATAGTTCCCTCTTCATGGAAAGTGTGTTTTTTTAACTTGCCATCTGGATACTTGTAAGACTTACAATCAGGGATATGGCTCTTTTGTTGACAGGTCTGGCTTCACGTGGAGAACTGTGGATGATAACTGTCTGCTAGACCTCACTTGCACTTCCACTCATGAAAATAGACCTCTCCACCCTGTTTGTGTTTTTAGTACCCTTTGGAGCATTTTTTAATTCATTATCAAAATAACAAACAAGCAAACAAAATAATTGGTGAGACTTTTTGGCCATGTCCAACTGGGAGGAGGTCCCAGGGGCAGATTTAAGAAATGCTGGCGAGATTGTTTCTCTCACTTGACTTGTCCTTCTGGAAGGGCTGGAGGAAGTGGCTGGGGAGAGGGAGGTATTAAGATGGATGGAGTGGATAGAATCTGTTGCTTAACATTAATTAACAGATATATGTGTCTGTACATTACATTGTTGCAGTTTATGTAACTTCATAATAAACTTACTAGCTTAAGTGACTGCTTAACACCCTCTCATCCAGATATGGACACTGTCCTAAAAACAACACAAACAACAAAAACTTAAGAAGGAGGCTTTAAATGACAGAGTCCGGAAACTAATGGGCAATAATGTGCCTCCATCTTTTATATACAGTTAGTGGAATGCACTGACTTTAACTGTGGTCACAGTCAGCAGTTGTCAACTTAATATTGTATATCCTATACCATAACACAGCTCAGCTGTTGTTATTGTCATATATACAAAAATGCCAGTAACCTTCTGGGGCCTCTGTAGAGTGCTTCTTGTACTGGTTAATGTGTTCCCATGAAAATCAGTAGGCTATAGGATGCAATATCTAAAAGGCAGAATCTTCTGAGCTTTAAGTGATGAGCTCCTGATTACAGTGACCTCTTGGCCTCTCCTTGTGTAGTATCCCCATAGCAAAATCAAGACAATATTAATCAAGCTTTTTTGTTGTTGTTACCGTGTCTTTATTTTTGGTCACCTGAAAACCTTACATTGTTTAACAGAAGCTACATAAAGTGCTAAAGCACTCTGAGCGATCAGTAAGAGTAAACACAAGGACTCTATTAATTCCAGCCCATTTCAGTCCATATCCATCAATGTTTTTGCCATACGGTGACATGAAAAGCAGCCTGCAATGTGCATTCAAACTCACAACCTCATTGTAATTCATAGCTCACCTACTGTAACTTAAACCTACAAAGAGGGTGTTTCATGCACTCCCTCACTTCATTTGCTTTATTCAAATGTGGGGTTTCTCCTCTTAGCTAAGCCCAAAACTCCCCGCCTCACCTCCCTTCCCCCAGCTGCATGCATGAGCGGTGTCCACTGAAATCTGGCTATGCCGCAGAAAACTGTGAGAGTGAGAGAATGATTCACATATTCTCTCTCTGTTTCTCTCTCACTGACCCACCCACCCACCCACAAACACACACACACGCACACACACACACACACCACACACACACACACACACACACACACACACACACACACACACACACACACACACACGCACACTCTTTTCCTGAGACCACACTAAAGGGCAAGTCTTGTAAAACACAATGCATCAGTTTGAGTATTATTTATGTGAATATCTCATGTTTGACTTGTCATCCCTGATATTGTTGTAGCCTACATAAACCACATTCCAAGTGAATATTCTGTGGATGACATTACCATGGGCAAAGACAAAGTCTTATGAACCAAACTGCAAAGAAAATCACTGCATCTACTAACAGAGTTCATGTATACATCATCACAGAAAACCATGCAAATGCTAATAGACTCGTGAATGAGTTGAAATGGAAACAAATGGGCAGAATTCTGTTCATAAATATGTGATGAGAATGTTAGGTCATTAGGATTTGGTATATTTATATGTGATTATGGTGACAGCTTTTCACACTAAATCATCACACTTGATTTAGAGGTGGTGTATTTGATCTGAAGAGCTTGAATTAATATTTCACTACCATATGACAACATCACTTAAACAGCTATGCTAATGCCACGTGCAACATTTTGCAGTCATGAATAAATGGATATAAAAATCCCTGAACTGCATGTAAAGTCACTCAGAGGTGGTGGTGCCTCAGTTTCACTCCATACCAGGCCACCACCCTAGTAAACAAAAAATTTGAGGAGAGCTTCAAACATAAGAATAACATTGATGGCAGAGTCACTGCTCCCACCTCCTGGTGTGGATCCTGTAGTTGTTCAGACAGTGTTATGCTTTATGGCAGAACAACCTTTTATATTTGTGCTATAGAAGAGCTTTATGAGCAGATCCAGAATCACTCAGAAATGTTATCTGTGTAATCATTGGCATTTTTGCCTGTATAGGCTCCCAGGCATCCAGCTCATGGTAGACTCAAGAACTTGACAAAAAGGGGACTGGACTTCTTAAGTTTTTGAAGACATTTAACCTCGCATCCAAGAGGCTTCATGGATGTTCACTTGGTTTACTGTTCGGCTCATCCCGTTCACACCTGCGCTCAATGTGCCCTAGTGATGGGTGTTTAAGGCCTGGAGGTTTCCTCAGCTCTTTGCCAGATCGTTAGACTCCGCCACAGTGAAGGTTGGGTCCACCTTGTTCCTTGTTTATCAGCCTTATCTGTACCTGTAACTCAACAGAAAGGGCGTACCCACTTACCTGCCTGCCCACTCTCCACCTTCTCCGCCGCTCGACCTCTGGTCTCCCACCTGCCACCCCAAGCCACCTCTCTGAGCTCAACAATTCTTCACTTAAGCAAGACAGATTCTCTTCTCCACAGTCAATTCCTCAAATACTCATTGCTGTCCGTGCCATCACTAATTCCCTCTATCCTCTTCCAGAACTCCTGTGCTCTGGTCCTGCCCCCCTTTAGTTTTTCACCTACACTTCCTTGTAAATAAACAGTCTGAGACTGCTTTCTGGGTCCAAACCAAACATGACAGAACAGTGTAGTGAGGGGTGCTTGAACCTCTGCATCGGAGAAACCGAACAGCCACGCCACAAATGCATTGAACAACATAGAAGAGTCACCCCAGCAGGACAAGATCTATGTCCACTGTGAATGATCATCATTGAACAGAGGTGGTGGCTTACGACACTAGCTGTCAGCCACATACTCTGACTGTTTTCTCCTTGTAATCTGGGAATCGGGGGATCTGCCAGTAGCCCCTGGTTAAATTGAGTGCAGTGAAAAACTGAGCAGTGGCTAACTGATCTGGGAGCTCACTGATCCAGGGCATGGGGTAGGCATCAAACTGTGAAAAAGCATTCACCTTGCAATACCCGACCAATAAAATCAGACCATAATTCTTTCCAGAGTTTTGTTGTAACCCATGTGACCAGCCATGGGGTTATTATGAGCCACTGGGAAAGTGCATCTTGGGAACCTGCAGAGCCTCTTGTGGAGGCTCTGTATTGCTGGACAACCTCGTGTAGCCACTGAGTGCAGCACACACACCACATATTTCTACCTGTGTTCAGCGTATCCCAACATATTACTCCACTAGTTCATTAAACCCTGGCCAATATGTTTCCAGAATCAGGGGGTGTGTGAGGTGGGAGCTAACCATGGCTTTAACCTTATACACTTTACTCTTATACTTACTTTCAGTTGGCATTATGGAATACCTGCGAACATGCCCATGCACACTCTTAATAGTCAGCCAGCAAGCTTCAGTCAAAGCCCTGGGATGAACTGGTTTTGGTGAATTAGAGGCTGCATCCAGCCAGAATCCTCCATAGCCTGATGTATGCCCCCTTGCATTTTCACCTTATGTCCCTCCTGGACCGGGGAAAGTGCTGGAAGCCCAGCGACCCAGACCACCTGACCAACCACCATGAGTGGCCACTCATTTCAGAAGTGGCCGGGCCGCCCACCCCTCCACTGCTCCTGTTTTGGTGTCTGAAAACCCCCTAGTGTGCTGGGTGTGGCCCCTGCATTTTTCAGTTCTTTTTTTATTGTTCACTGAGAGAAATGCAATTTGTTTTGGGTTTGAAAAAGTGCGTTAAGGTTCATTGTGGTGAGGTGGACGGGTGATTGTCACTGAGAAAGAATCTGTATCTGGATTTGTTAAATTTCATCACTGAGAATGTTTATTCATATATGACCAAGGGGAATCTACATCTTCTGAGCATGCCTCCTTATGTGTAGAAAGTTCTCCTCTTAGAGAGAAGAAAAAAAGATCCAGCAGTGATCCTGATTTGAAGTGTTCTGCTAGTAGTGAATCAGACTGCAGGTCAGGAAGTTCAAGCTGAACATCACTGGATGCATTATCCACACTGCAAGTGAAGGGAGCTGAAATGTGCATTTTACTCTTAACTGTTCTGAAGTCACCGTCACGATGCCATTACCATGTATGGTCTCAGGCTCTTCCAAAAGTGCAACAAACTGTCTGTGATTCAGTGCTCTTGCCGTAATGTATTTTAGTCACAACATCAATAACATGGTTATTTTTTTTAGCACTGACTTACACAACACCTCCTGATGTATAACACCAATTTCAGTTTTGATTCATTTCAGTCACTTTATCTTGAATCTGTTTCAAAAGGCCAACATTTTCCCCTGTGAGATGTGGACAGCTGTTGGTTGTAACATTTGCCAGTTTGTCAGATTTCAGCCCAAACCCATCCGCACTCTTTGAACAAATCACTCCCTGCCATAGTTTACAGTAATTTCATTGAACCCAATGCTGCTAGCGCCTCAAGAAAACCCTTTTGTTATCCCATGTCCTCTGACTTGGAGTTGCTAATTCTCGTTCCCGTCATTTCACGTGGCTGCAAACCACTCCAGGGTAAGATGGAGGCCACCATCTGATGAAGCTAACCGGACCACATCATCTGGAAAAAGCAGATGAGATTCTGAGGCCACCAAGGTGGAAGTCTCTCACCACTTGGCTACACCTAGAAATTCTGTCCATAAAAAACTGACAAAGGGCAGCCCTAGCGGCGTCCAACACCCACAGGAAACGAGTCCGACTTATTGCCGGCAATACGGACCAAGCTCTTGCTGTGATTGTACAGGGACTGAATGGCCAGCAACAAAGGGCCAGACACCCCATACTCCTACAGGACCCCCCACAGGATTGCCCCCAAGTCCACAAAACACAAAGTGGACTGGATGGGTAAACTCTCCTTCCAGGACCCTAACATAGACCTTCCCGGGAGGCTGAGAATCCCTATATGGGGACTTGGGATTCCCCTTTATAGTTGGAGTACACCCTCCAGTCCCCTTCTTAAAATGGGAGCCACCACCTAGTCTGCCAGTCCAGAGGCACTGCTCCAGATTTCCAGAGGTGTGTCAATCAAGACAACCCTAAAATGTCCAGAGCCTTCAGGAACTCGGGGTGAATGTCATCCATCCCAAGGAGTTATTTAACTACCTCAGTGACCCCAACCTCAGTGATGGGCGAGTCATCCCTCTCATCCCCACACTCTGCTTCCTCTTCAGAAGGCGTGTCAGTGGGATTAAGGAAGCATTCTTTCCACTGCATGACTATATCCTCAGTTGAAGTTAGTAGTGCCCTAGCCGCATTATACTCTGTGTGAATAGAACATCATTTTTCCCTCCTGGGTTGCCTGACAGTTTGCTAGAATCTCCTTGAGGCGGTCCAAAAGTCATTTTCCATGGCCTCACCTAACCTTGGCTTTGGCTTCATTGAATTGAAAAGCCTCACTCAGGCCTAGATTCCATGTTTGACTTGGGTGGTCAGAACCTGTGGGTGGGCAAAGCAGGGGGCTGGAGCCTATCCCAGCTGTCATAGCGCGAGAGGCAGGGTACACCCTATACAGGTCGCCAGCCTGTCACAGGGCTAACACAGAGAGACAAACAACCATTCACACTCACATTCACACCTATGGGCAATTTAGAATCACCAGTTAACCTAACCCCAGTAAGTGCATGTCTTTGGACTGTGGGGGGGAAACCGGAGTATCCAGAGGAAACCCACGCAGACACGGGGAGAACACGTAAAATACACAAAGGCCCCGGCCAAGGTGGATTGGAACCCAGATCTAGGCAACAGTGCCAACCACAACACCAACTGTGCATTTTTTAAATTTGAGATATATTTTTATTACCCATGTGTAACGTCACATTACATTATGACTTCATTATTGGCATCAGTTCAGAGTATGTGCAATATACATCTGTCACTAATGCCACCAGAGCACTGAAAAATGTAACAATGTCCCCATTATGGGCATGGTTAGCCATAAAACATGCTAAGCATAACTTGCATCTTTCCTACAATAACCATAGACTGGGACAATTTCCAGTTGACGCTCACAGTTACACAGTCGAACCTCTTCTACTTCTTCTGTTCCACAGCACATCAACACACTTGTTTCCTGATTCAGCTGTTCATTAGCTCTTTGGGGGCAGAGACGGGAGGAATACTGGTCAGAATTCTTGAAACGGGTGGATTCTTGACAGGTCTCTCTCCTGTGTCTCTGCTAGAGTTACAAAAAGATTAAAAAAGAAAGAAAGAGGCTTTGCTGGTTACAGCTGTCCACTGCAGTAACCACGGATGGGCAGTGGCTGCAGCAATGATGCCTGAGGATTTGTTTTTGATGAAACAGTTCAGAACAGTAAATTTCATCAAAAGCTGGCATTATTTGCAGAGACAGGAAGGAACAACCAGAGGCTTCGCACACTCTGTGCACTCCTGCCCAGTGGCTTTTCCATAATAAGGTTCTCGCTTAACTTTTTGAACTGAGTGAAGAAGTCAGGATACCTGATAGATTTTGTGGTTTAGTAAATTAGGTGACCTTCTAATCCTTTCCCACAAGGAAAGGTAGTGTTTGTTTTTTATGTCAGTCTCGTGTCATTGCCAATTTATGGACTTGTGAGAGTGAACAGTTTGTTTTGCCCTGTTTAAAGGCTCAACTATGCTACATAGCAATGAGCCCAGCTGTAATAACTGCATCAGAATGCATTTGGTGAAAGATATACAAGTGCCACACACACATCAGTTCAGTTTATGAAAGCAATTTAATACTTTGTCTTGTTTACTGCTCAGAATTGTGATTAAAGTTTGTGTAACCCACGAAAGGTTTCCATTCTCTGTCGCTTAAGTGTTGTTGCAGGAGCAGCAGGCTAAGCCGGGTATTCCAGATATTCCAATCCTTTTGCTCAGCAACATTTTCCAGTTTCTCTGAAGGCATCCTAAGGCCAGATGAGTTATACGATCTCTCTAGAGAACTCAGAGTTAACCTCATGGGCTTCTCCTTGTTGGAAGAAAATGTCCAAAGTGAAGCATCCTAGTTATTTGCTTAAATCACCTCAGCTCACTCCTCTCAAAGCAAAGGAGAAGTGATTCTACTTTGAGCTCCCCTCAGATGTCTGCCTTCTTCCCACTATCTCTAAGACAGAACCCAGGGACCTTACAAGGGAAAGTCTTTGCAGGTGCTTGTGTCCATTACCTTGTTCTTTCAGACACTACCCAGAGCTCATGGTTGTAGGTGTGGGTTGGCATGTAGAGAAGCTCTCTCTCTCTCTCACAGTGATGCCACATCCACATCAGTAGAGATGCCTCACAAATCCATCTCAAGCTCCATCTTTTCATGTGTCATGAACAAAATTCTGAGATAACTGAACTCCCTCACTGAGCTGAAGAAGCACTTCAATTTTTAAACTGGGGTGAAACATGCTTAAGCTTCAGATCTGAGATGGCCTGCAAGAACACGTGAATGGGATTTTTACTTCAGGAATCCAAAACAGCTAATTTCACATCATTGAGAGAGAGGGAGGAGCAGCAGCCTGAGCCCGACCACAACACAACATAAAAAAAAAAACTTTAATGTAGACATTTATTTGTTTATTGTGATTTCTGCTGTGCTTGTGTGCCTATGTTACCTGTAAAAGCTGCAACTGGAACTTTAATTTCCCTGACGGAATCTTCCTAAAGGGATTAATAAAGTTTTTTCTAATCTAATCTAATCTAATCTATTAAAGCCATCAACAAAAGCAGAGCGGGTCAGCTAAAATATCTTCTGACTCTTAGTGGTAAAAGTTAAAAACAAAGTCATTCTAGTTAGTTATTGCGCAGTCCTGGTTGTACTTTGCTGTCCTTGGAGCTAAAGTTGAACTAAAACTTGATGTTTAAAGGAAGTCCATTCCCAGTTGCTAAATATCCAATGGTGTGTGTTATATGCAGTCCTATCTACTGTACTGTACAGGCCTATTATTTCTCTATCCTACAGACACACGCACTCAACGCAGTGTGTGCAGAGTAGCTATGTGGGTACATTAAAGGAGACTCGATTCAACAGAGTCTAACTGAGAAACACTTCTGGCTCTCAAAAGCAACAATAAAAGAGCTCCTTGGTATCTCCTGTGGCATACAGGGCCATTTGTTTTTGTCAGAAGGCTTCTCAGCACCCTGCTAATGTGCTTCCAGGATGCTGCTACTGACTTTTCCCTCAAGGCGGAAATCCATCCTAATTATTCACATTCTGAAGTGAGCTCCACGGTGAAGATCTTCTCCCACAGTGCATCCATTGTCACATACATCTTAATAACTCACCTCCCTGAAAGCTGTAGCCAATCTGCTGCACACTCCCAACAACTCTTTATTTAGCAAGTACATCATGTGGACTGTTTGTGTGTGTGTGTGTGTGTGTGTGTGTGTAGTGTTGCATGATGAATTTGAGTAGTTGCTGGCAAAAGTGACTGGTTAGTGTGTACCTCCTTTTGTCTCTCCACATAGGTATGACAGGTTGTGTAAGTCATAGTGCATTTTAGGTTTGTAACACACACACATGTAGCCACTACCCTCAAACACAAATATTACATGAGTTTCTACTTTTACATCCTTAAATTTCCCTCCCATATGATTCATTAATGTGAATATAGTCTATGTACTTTATCCAATCTTGTATGAGGTGTGATAGGAGAGGCCTATGAAAATCAAAAACCTTATCTAGATTAAATTTGGCTAATCACGTCATGCTGCCTTGAGATGCGTGTGAACTGAAGGAGAAGCGTATCAAATATTATCAAACGGTATTAAGCACTTTTGGACCACAGCTTAGTCAAATTCAAGCATATTCATTACTGATGCTGCTGCTACTATAAACACATTCAACACATTTTTCATTTCAAACACACCGGTAAGTGTTTATTTACATTTTAGTGATATTTTAAGTATGTTTTTTAGGTGAATCCTTGAAGGAGACAGAAGCAGAAATGGCTCTGACGTATTGATTCTCAGCATTTTCTACAAAAATGCCAATACCTTGTTTTCCATTGCCTGATCTGCATGAACATCCCCACTGACTGCATGGCACCAAAGTAAATGAAGGCTGAAGGCTGACGGTGGAGAGCATCACTGATGCTGCAGTGTACTGTAAAACTGTGGAATACTCTTCCTTTGTCACTTCTTAGGATCCTCGGAGATGTTTGTATTTACTTTTCTGCAGCCCATGCATGATGTTGGGACTCGGGCAGGAGAATCCATTTCCTTGTAGTGGAAAGAAGATTAAATACACTGCTCAAAAAAATAAAGGGAACACTCAAATAACACATCCTAGATCTGAATGAATGAAATACTCTCATTGAATACTTTGTTCTGTACAAAGTTGAATGTGCTGACAACAAAATCACACAAAAATCATCAATGGAAATCAAATTTATTAACCAATGGAGGCCTGGATTTGGAGTCACACACAAAATTAAAGGTTAAAAACACACTACAGGCTGATCCAACTTTGATGTAATGTCCTTAAAACAAGTCAAAATGAGGCTCAGTATTGTGTGTGGCCTCCACGTGCCTGTATGACCTCCCTACAACACCTGGGCATGCTCCTGATGAGGTAGTGGATGGTCTCCTGAGGGATCTCCTCCCAGACCTGGACTAAAGCATCCACCAACTCCTGGACAGTCTGTGGTGCAACGTGACGTCGGTGGATGGAGCGAGACATGATGTCCCAGATGTGCTCAATGGGATTTAGGTCTGGGGAACGGGCGGGCCAGTCCATAGCTTCAATGCCTTCATCTTGCAGGAACTGCTGACACACTCCAGCCACATGAGGTCTAGCATTGTCCTGCATTAGGAGGAACCCAGGGCCAACCGCACCAGCATATGGTCTCACAAGGGGTCTGAGGATCTCATCTCGGTACCTAATGGCAGTCATGCTACCTCTGGCGAGCACCTGGAGGGCTGTGCGGCCCTCCAAAGAAATGCCACCCCACACCATTACTGACCCACTGCCAAACCGGTCATGCTGAAGGATGTTGCAGGCAGCAGATCGCTCTCCACGGCGTCTCCAGACTCTGTCACGTCTGTCACATGTGCTCAGTGTGAACCTGCTTTCATCTGTGAAGAGCACAGGGCGCCAGTGGTGAATTTGCCAATCCTGGTGTTCTCTGGCAAATGCCAAGCGTCCTGCATGGTGTTGGGCTGTGAGCACAACCCCCACCTGTGGACGTCGGGCCCTCATACCATCCTCATGGAGTCGGTTTCTAACCGTTTGTGCAGACACATGCACATTTGTGGCCTGCTGGAGGTCATTTTGCAGGGCTCTGGCAGTGCTCCTCCTGTTCCTCCTTGCACAAAGGTGGAGGTAGCGGTCCTGCTGCTGGGTTGTTGCCCTCCTACGGCCTCCTCCACGTCTCCTGGTGTACTGGCCTGTCTCCTGGTAGCTGCCTCCAGCCTCTGGACACTACGCTGACAGACACAGCAAACCTTCTTGCCACAGCTCGCATTGATGTGCCATCCTGGATGAGCTGCACTACCTGAGCCACTTGTGTGGGTTGTAGAGTCCGTCTCATGCTACCACGAGTGTGAAAGCACCACCAACATTCAAAAGTGACCAAAACATCATCCAGAAAGCATAGGTACTGAGAAGTGGTCTGTGGTCCCCACCTGCAGAACCACTCCTTTATTGAGTGTGTCTTGCTAATTGCCAATAATTTCCACCTGTTGTCTATTCCATTTGCACAACAGCATGTGAAACTGATTGTCAATCAGTGTTGCTTCCTAAGTGGACAGTTTGATTTCACAGAAGTTTGATTTACTTGGAGTTATATTGTGTTGTTTAAGTGTTCCCTTTAGTGTATATGCTGCTTAATTAAAGGAACACTTTGAAAACACATCAAATCTCAATGGGAAAAAAAGCTATGCTGGATATCTTTACTGATATGGACTGGATAATGTGTTAGGAACAAAATGATTCCACATCTTTTGATGAAATCAAAAGGATCAAACTACAGAGGACTGAATTCAAAAACACTCTAAAAATCAAAGTACATTTAGCCAAAATGTCATTGCAACAACTCAAAATGGTACTCGGTAGTTTATATGGCCCCCATGTGCTTGCACTGTACACATGCCTGACAAGGCTCCTAATGAGTCAACAGATGGTGTCCTGGGGGATCTCCTTCCAGATCTGGATCAGGGCATCACTGAGCTCCTGGAAAGGTCTACCTGGTGGCATCGGATGGACCGAAACACGATGATGTCCCAGAGATGTCCTATTGGATTTAAGTCAGCCGAGCACGAGGGTCAGTCTCTTATATCGATTCCTTCATGTTCCAGGAACCACCTGCATACTCTTGCAACATGAGGTCGGGCATTGTCATGCGCCAGGATGACCCCGGGATCCACTGCACCAGTGTGGGGTGTGACACTGGGTCCAAGGATTTCATCCCGATACCTAATGGCTTACAGGGTGCCGACGCCTAGCCTGTAGAGATCTGCCCCAGATAGCCAAAGACTCCAGGGTGATCTGCCTTCAAGTCAGCAGATCTGCCCCACCCTGTCACTCACTTCTGGCCCACCAAACAGGATCCGGCTCGCTTACAGACAGCGGATCATTAAACTGTGGCTCCGGAGCTGCTCAGCCTGCAGCTCACTGCTGATGATCTTATTCAGGCCGTCTCATCTCTGCATGCTGCCTAATTAAGGTCAATACAATCTGAACTTTGCTTCAAATGTTGCGTGAACAGGGTCTGAATAACATCTGGAATCGATGTCCAACAGCAGCAGTCTCAGTCTTTCTTCAGCTCCGGGTCTGTTCTTCCACCTGTAAATATGAATTATGAGTTAACCGTGCAGCTCTAACACTCTGTTGTGGTGTCTCTGCTGATGTCATGTGCTCATGCGGGTGGATGACCATGGAGGGGCCAGAAGGAAAAAGGAGGAGGAGCTTTGATACCACGTCAGTTCTGAGCCACGGGGTCATCATCTTGTTTTATTGTTTAAGTTTGAAGGTGTTGTTGCTGGTGTGTTAACTAATCTTCAGAGTGAGGGCAGTGAGTCTGTGCAACCTCGCTTGTGTCTCTTTGTGTCTTTTATGCTTCAAATAAATGAAGCTTTTTAAAATATATAAAAAAGCAGGCAGATATAAGTCAGATTCAGTCAGCACATTGTACTGTGAATCTCGCGTCTGACAAACACTAATTAGAGTGCTGCTGAGTCAGCACATTTCTGTTTCGGACATTTTTTTGAGGAAATTAAGAATAAGAATGAATAAAACTGATGTGTGAATGTTTGATCTGTTGTTAAAGTGTTTTAGATCAATAAAGTTTTTGTCACAGTTTATGACCATTTATTTTTTTGAAGTCATTGTTCAGTGAACATCACACTGATGGGCTGCAACAAGCTCACTTTTTATTGAGGATTTCATTATTTCTGCTTTACTGGATACAAAAAGCTTTAGAAGGTTTCCAGACACAAACATCAGCTTTGCTTTAATGTAAACATTTATAATCTGATCTAAGATCAGCCTTCACTGATAGATGATGGCTCTCTGACAGCCTCGGCACAGTTACTATTAATATAAACCCACTTTTACTCTTTAATACTGACATATAAACAGCTGACTGGCGAGTTTCTGCTGCTGTTTGTGTATAAAAACATTTTTGTACACACTATATTTGAACATGTTTGAATAATAACACTCAGTGATAGATGTGCGTCAGTTAAATATTCTGTGTAGTGAGTTTATCTCAGCTGTTAATGTGAAAAGTGTCCATATGTTCACTGTGGAGGAGGCTGGAACACTGTAAAAGGAGTCCAATACAAGTCAGTGAGTCAGTGAAGCTCTGCTGACCAGCATCAGTGATACTGAGGTGAGCTGCTGAGGACATCCTGACCTCTTTCTGTTGTGCTGCTGTTAGCCTCTGTTAGTGATACTGTCTTTTGAAAATGGATCTATCATCACTGACCTGCAACACTTAGAGAACTCTCATACATGTGATAATGTAATCAGTCTGTTTCTCATTGTCAGAGACATTCACACCAGTGGCTGCTGGAGGTCATTGTGTAGCTCTGCGGTGCTCATCCTGTTCCTCCTGCACAAAGGAGCAGATCCTGGTCCTGCTGATGGGTTAAGGACCTTCTACGGCCACAGGAAGAAACAGTAAAAATGGGATATTTCCTAGCAGGAAGTGACTGTAAGAAAAAAATAAAATAAAACAATTGATGGAAAAATACACCACCTCAACCAATCAAAAAAAAAAAAATATGGCAATGTGTGGCATTTGGTTGGTGAAGAACAGATGAAAGTTGTGGGAGAGAGAAACTGCAATATTAATAACTAGGTTTGAGATTTCAGAGATTTGTGACGGGCAGCACGGTGGTGTGGTGGTTAGCACTGCTGGAAGAACATCTAAAAGGTCCTGGGTTTGATTCCACTTTGGAACCTCTCTGTGTGGAGTTTGCATGCTCTCCCCGTGTCTGTGTGGGTTTCCTTCCACAGTCCAAAGACATGCACTTACTGGGGTTAAGGTATTTGGTCACTCTAAATTGCCCATAGTTGTGAACGTGAGTGTGGATGTTGTCTGTCTCTCTGTGTTGGCCCTGCGACAGGCTGGCGACCTGTACAGGTGTACCCTGCCTCTCGCCCTATGACAGCTGGAATAGGCTCCTGTGACCCTGAAGCAGAAGAGAATGGATGGATGGAGATTTGTGTATAGGTTGTTTTGTTTTAGAGTTTATAGGCAATATGTAGTGTAATCTAACTTTTTTCTACTTAGGTTTCATGTTTGTGTGATTTTAGGTGCAGTGTGTTAATAGAGTATGTCAAAAAAAAAAAACTGTACAGTTACACAAGTGAGGTTGCACTGAAAAAAGAAAGACATTAAGGTAAACGGTTTTTAAAGTTTTTAAAGGTAAAATCGAAAAATGTAGTCAAAAATGGCAAATTATACCTTAGACCCCAGAGGATTAACAAACCCCTCTGCTATTTAACTGACCAACAACAATATCCCAGAAATTTATTAGACTTGATCCTGTCTTCTCATGGGCTCACCTCAACCCAGGGCCTGGACTCTGTTTCAGTCTGGAGTTTTCCTTGCTGAGACGTGGCGGACCGGGGATAATTGTATCTCCTCAGCTTGCTCCCTTTATGTTGGAGTTTCCACCAGTAAACGAGAGTGTCATTCCCCTGCACCTTCGGTCCAGGGAATGGGTCCTGACTGTTGTTTGTGCTTATGCACCGAATGACAGTTCAGAATACCCACCCTTTTTGGAGTCGCTGGGTGGGGTTCTTGAGGATGCTCCATCCGGTGACTCCATTGTCCTTCTGGGAGACTTCAACGCTCTTGTGGGCAATGACAGTAATGTTCCAGGTATGCTCTAATGGGAGGAGGCCCTGGGACAGACCCAAGTCATGCTGGCCTGGGGACGCCTTGATGTACCCCTGGAGGAGCTTGAGGAGGTGGCTGGGGAGAGGGAGCTCTGGGGGCTCTGCTTAGGCTGCCCCCGCGACCTGGCCCTGGATAAGTGGAAGAAAATGGATGGATAGAAGTGTATTAATGTCATACACATTATACATGACAGCATCATATTGAACAGAGATGTATAAAGTAACCTGAGAATATTTTTAAAATACAAACACAATACAAAGACCATGCCAGTTAAACAAAATGTAAATAAAAACTAGAGAAAGGATGAGTGCGGGAGTGTCGGTGTAGTTGGAGGGGAAGATTTTCTTACATCCCTCTGTGTGTACCTTCAACCTGTGTACCCCTTTAGCCTGACTGCACAGTAACCCATGGTGAATTGTTGAGATCCTCACAGGCAGAGACATACTTAGATTAGGGTTAGGCATTCATTTTAACCATCACAGTTCAGGGTAGGGATTTTATTAGGACAATGAATGTGTCTTAAAGTTAATGAAAGAGGACATAGGATAGAGAGACAAAGGGCCTAGCATGTTTGGCAATTAGCAAGACACACTCAATAAAGGAGTGGTTCTGCAGGTGGGGACCACAGACCACTTCTCAGTACCTATGCTTTCTGGCTGATGTTTTGGTCACTTTTGAATGTTGGTGGTGCTTTCACACTCGTGGTAGCATGAGACGGACTCTACAACCCACACAAGTGGCTCAGGTAGTGCAGCTCATCCAGGATGGCACATCAATGTGAGCTGTGGCAAGAAGGTTTGCTGTGTCTGTCAGCGTAGTGTCCAGAGGCTGGAGGCGCTACCAGGTACACCAGGAGACATGGAAGAGGCCATAGGAGGGCAACAAGCCAGCAGCAGGACCGCTACCTCCGCCTTTGTGCAAGGAGGAACAGGAGGAGCACTGCCAGAGCCCTGCAAAATGACCTCCAGCAGGCCACAAATGTGCATGTGTCTGCACAAACGGTTACAAACCGACTCCATGAGGATGGTATGAGGGCCCGACGTCCACAGATGGGGGTTGTGCTCACAGCCCAACACCATGCAGGACACTTGGCATTTGCCAGAGAACACCAGGATTGGCAAATTGGCCACTGGCGCCCTGTGCTCTTCACAGATGAAAGCAGGTTCACACTGAGCACATGTGACAGACGTGACAGAGTCTGGAGACGCCGTGGAGAGCGATCTGCTGCCTGCAACATCCTTCAGCATGACCGGTTTGGCAGTGGGTCAGTAATGGTGTGGGGTGGCATTTCTTTGGAGGGCCGCACAGCCCTCCATGTGCTCGCCAGAGGTAGCATGACTGCCGTTAGGTACCGAGATGAGATCCTCAGACCCCTTGTGAGACCATATGCTGGTGCGGTTGGCCCTGGGTTCCTCCTAATGCAGGACAATGCTAGACCTCATGTGGCTGGAGTGTGTCAGCAGTTCCTGCAAGATGAAGGCATTGAAGCTATGGACTGGCCCGCCCGTTCCCCAGACCTGAATCCGATTGAGCACATCTGGGACATCACGTCTCGCTCCATCCACCGACGTCACGTTGCACCACAGAGTGTGGTGGAGTTGGCGGATGCTTTAGTCCAGGTCTGGGAGGAGATCCCTCAGGAGACCATCCGCCACCTCATCAGGAGCATGCCCAGGCGTTGTAGGGAGGTCATACAGGCACGTGGAGGCCACACACAATACTGAGCCTCATTTTGACTTGTTTTAAGGACATTACATCAAAGTTGGATCAGCCTGTAGTGTGTTTTTAACCTTTAATTTTGTGTGTGACTCCAAATCCAGGCCTCCATTGGTTAATAAATTTGATTTCCATTGATGATTTTTGTGTGATTTTGTTGTCAGCACATTCAACTTTGTACAGAACAAAGTATTCAATGAGAATATTTCATTCATTCAGATCTAGGATGTGTTATTTGAGTGTTCCCTTTATTTTTTTAAGCAGCGTATATACTTGTCAAGAAAATTCACTCCAAGATATGTTGGGAACCCAGTCTCAATAAACATACAGATACTGAATAGCTTATGTTTTTTTTATCTTGTATTTTGTTAGCACAAAATGCAATTTCAAATATATTTGTGTATTAGAATGAAGCAGTATCTACATTCTTTATATGTTCCATTTATTTTCCCTGCTGCTGACACATCTCACATGTGATTACAGTCAGCAGTACTCTAGCAGCTTCATTTGTCAACTGTTTGTAAGTATAATTCTGTACATAGAAATGTCCATGCTAAGAATGTGATTTATCAATATTATCTTGTGTATGAAGGTGTGAGTAAATTTAGCTGCACTCCTGAACATGTGTTCTCAATTTTCTTCACACACAGTCTAATGTGCAGTTTTGAAGGACAAGCATGCTTGCAGAACATTTCTGCTTCATGTCATTGGGCCAACCTTCTCAGAAATTTTGCCCCTTTAAACCCAGAATATTTTCAGGTGGTGGGTAGTGATAGGGATGTCTCCCTACTGCCCCCCTCTAGTGGTCTGCACCCCTGTCCCCTTCCTGGGGAAGTGGGTTTATGGTTGGAAACTTGACAGGCTGATCTTATTTGCCTTGAGTCTGTGCACTTCAAAGATCTTAACCAGCTTTCGCAACACCCGGTTGTGGTGCCATCAATACTGGGTAATAAAGTGATGGTTTAGGGTCACCTGATCCAGCCCTAACTATAAGCTTGATCAAAAAGGAAAGTTTTAAGCCTAATCTTAAAAATAGAGAGGGTGTCTGTCTCCTGAATCAAAACTGGGAGCTGGTTCCACAGAGGAGGGGCCTGAAAGCTGAAGGCTCTGCCTCCCATTCTACTTTTAAGTATCCTAGGAACCACAAGTAAGCCAGCAGTCTGAGAGCAAAGTGCTCTATTGGGTTGATACGGGACTATGAGGTCTTTGAGATAAGATGGGGCCTGATTATTCACAACCTTATGAGTGTGGAGAAGGATTTTAAATTCTATTCTAGATTTAACAGGGAGCCAATGAAAAGAAGCCAATATGGGAGAAATCTGCTCTCTCTTTGTAGTCACTGTCAGTACTCTAGTTGCAGCATTTTGGCAGAGGCCCTGGCGGACCGATCCCCGGCTATTGAGACTGACTATTGGGAAACAGAATGTCACCTCTCTGGTGGGGAAGGAGCCTGAGCTAGTGCGATACCAGCTAGATATAGCCCAAAGGTGCTGCCCTGCACCTTTGGGCTGGGTCCTGACTGTTGTTTGTGCTTATGCACCAAATCAGAGTACCCACCCTTTGTGGAGACGCTGGGTGGGGTCCGCCATCATCCTGCTGGGAAACTTCAATGGTCACGTGGGCAATGACAGCGAGACCTGGAGGGGTGCGATTGGGAGGAACAGCCTGCTTGATTTGAACCCAAATGGTGTTTTGTTATTGGACTTCTGTGCAAACCACAGTTTGTCCATAGTGAACACCATGTTTGAACATTAGGATGTCCATAAGTGCATGTGGCACCAGGACACCTTGGATCAGGTGGCGGAGGGGTGGTGGTGGTGGTGCTGGTGCTGGACAGATCTAGCGCACCTAGACGTGTTGCAAGGGTGTGCTAGGAATGCCTGGCAGAGGCCCCAGTCCTTGGGATCTTCAACTTCGACCTTGGACAGAACTTTGACAGCATTCTGAGGGAGGCTGAGGACATTGAGTCTGAATGGACCATGTTCCACACCTCCATTGTTGAGGCTGCTGCTCAGAGCTGTGGCTGCTGCCCATCGTGGTGCTAATCTCCAAACCAGATAGTGGTCGCCAAAGGTGAAGGGAGCCATCAAGGTGAAGGAGGAGTCCTTTTGAGCTTGGGTAGCCTGTGGGACTCCAGAGACACTGGAGTACTGGGTACTGGCAGGCCAAGCGAAACGTGCCTCTGGTGTGGGAGGAGTTCGGCGAGGCCATGGAAAAAGACTTTCGAATGGCAAACCATTAGGTGACTCAGGAGGGGAAAGCAGTGCTCTAATCACATGGTTTGTAGTACAGGTGGGGTGCTGCTGACTTCAACTGAGGCTATAGTCAGGCAGTAGAAGGAATACTTCAAGGACTTCCTTAATCCTACTGACACGCCTTCTGTCATAGAAGCAGAGCCTGGGGACGAGGGGGATGACTCGCCCATCACTGCGGGTGAGGTCACTGAGGTGGTTAAACTCCTTTGTGGCAGGGCCCCTAGGGTGGATGAGATTTGCCCTGAGTTCCTGAAGGCTCTGGATATTGTAGGGTTGTCTTGGTTGACATACCTCTGCAATATCATGTGGAGGTCTGGATTGGCAGACCGGGATGGTGGTCCCCATCTTTAAGAAGGGAGGCCAGAGGGTGTACTCCACCTTTCAGGAATCACACTCCTCAGCGTCCCCGGTAAGATCTATTCCAGGGTGCTGGAAAGGAGGGTCCGTCCGTTAGTCAAACCCCAGATTCAACAATGCGGTTTTTGTCCTGGTCATGGAACACTGGACCAGCTCTTTATCCTTCGAGGATATTCGAGTGTTCGTGGGAGTTTGCCCATCCAGTCTACACGTGCCTTATGGACTTTAAGGCATTCAACTGCGCCCCTCAGGGTATCCTGTGGGAGGTCCTGAGGGAGTACGTGGTAGCCTCAGTATCTCGTCTCTGCTCTTTGTGGATGATGTGGTCCTGTTGGCTTCATCAGGCTGAGTGTGAAGCGGCTGGCATGAGAATCAGCACATCCAAGTCCGAGGCCATGGTCCTCAGCTGGAAAAGGGTGGAGTGCCCACTCCGGCTCAGGGATGAGTTCCTGCCCCAGGTGGAGGAGTTTAAGTATCTCGGGGTCTTATTTATGAGTGATGGGAGATTGACAGATGGATTGGGGCTGTGTCTGCAGTGATGCGGAGAGGGAGCCCTGGGCTTCTCTGCTTAGGCTGCCGCCCACACAACCCAGCCCCAGAAAAGCAGAAGAAAATTGGTGGAACAATCTTTTTCCAGGCTAAATGAAGATCTTCTAAATTAGTGAGATGCCATGTTCTCTCATTAGGGTTCTCAAATTTGCCACACCAGCTCCACCAGCAACAGTGAGTTCTGCCACAAGCAGCCACATGCTCAGATTTAAAACATTTCTTTTGCCATCCTCGGTCTTTCCTTGTATTGCTATCATCATCATCATCATCATCATCCTGGGTCTTTAATCCTGTGCTTTGAGTTTAACATTTTAGCCTTCTGCTTAGTTGCCTTTTAGAGTTTCACTCTAAATTTATTTCCTGTTCTTTTTCCCATGATGTTGTTCTCAGGCTGTTTTCATAATTTATAGATACAGTCAAGGGTTGGGAGGTTGCAAAGGGTGAATCAAATAGCTGAAGAGCACGAGTTCATAGGTCATCATTTAACTGCAAACCTATTTACTTCCAGTCAAGTTGTTAAATGTAGTACGTTAATATACTGTTGACCATCAGAAAACTTTGCTTTCCAATCTATTCATAGTTTGGCAATTACCATTTTAGAAACTGGTGGCATGGACGGTTCTTTGCAAGTGGACACTGGGAAGGTATGCCTGAAGCTTTAATTCATTGGATATGAACCATCATTGCACATGACTAATTCGAGCCACTTTAGCAGCTCCCTCTGAGAAGCCCAGTGTTCAGAAGATGTGACTACAACATCGCTGCAAGATAGAGCTTCTACCATGTCTGCCCAATACCAGAGAATGACACAAAAAAAAAACCAAACACAAAAAAAGCCACCTTATTGATCCATCTGCTCCTGCACCTAGGGGCAAAGCCCTGCCCACAAGGGGCGGTGCATAGACCCAGCATCTACCCCTCACATGAGTACTGTCCAAGAGTCACGAGTCCACAATAAGTCCATAATATGGCCAATGTTATGAAGTCTGATGAGAACCACTTGGCAAAATTGAACAGGCTAGTTTGTTATGCATTACCCATCCTGATGTACACTACACTTGAGATGCTTGTTACCTTGTAGACCGAGTCGGGGGAGAAAGGAAAAGCAGGAGGTACATCAGGGGAGGCTCTTGAGCCTGTTTAAAGAAAGAAAACATTACAGGGTCCATTTTGATTTCTGACCCCAAACCCTTCAGTGTTAGGTAATTGATACAGTATATGTACTTTTACTTTCTGAGCTCTCTATACCTTCAGCCTGGTACATGAAACCTACACAAGCACACAGAGTCAAGACTGCAACACTGTTACATTTAAAGCATCAAGAATCTTTCTGTTTCCACAGTTAGTACTCTATCCACATATTTCACCTATTGTTATGTCCCTGAAGGAGGGCTGGGGATGATGGGAATAAGGGTCCAGGAGAGCAAGAAAAGCTTAAACTCCTGTAAAACAGTTTTAATTAAAAAGAAATTAGATCAATGATATAGCAGTGTAGCCATCTCTAACAAAATACTTCAAAAATATGCTGAAAAGAACGGGGATTATTAAACAAAGCAAAGGAAAACAGCACTGGTGACAGTAGGCACTAGCAGCTCAAACATACCACAAGACACAAACAGCCAAAGCACATCTCTACCCAAGCCTCTGCAGCCCAGGAAACACAGCTGCTTACGCACAACTGTTCAGCCTCACACACCTAAGCTCACCACTAAAGCTGGCCTACATTCTAAATGAGTAGCTCTTCACCAGCTTTTATATTGCAGGGTGGCTAATTGCTGAGTGGAGACAGCTGTGCACTGGCTGCTCAAGAGAAATGGGTGGCATCTGAGTCTGTGGGATAAACAGAACACACCTACACAACTCACAGGTCTGCTCGGGCTGGCACTCTTTGGGAATATAGTTTCCCAGCTGACCACTAAAGATCAAGTTGTCAGTTCACGGCAAGCCAATTGACCTTTGTCATTCTAGGGACCTTGGCTCTTGCTGGAACTCTGACAGTGCCTGCACAGACACAGACCTAGATACAGGAACTGACATATCCATGACCTCCACGTACTTTGTACTACCAGCTACATCACTGCCCATGATCAAGTCAACACCCTTCACTAGAAAGGCTTAACACACAGCTACTGGGAAAATGCCAGTGGCTAGGTTTAACAGGATATAAAAGCAGTGAATGGGTGCATGTATTCTGCTCTTTCCCACACCTTTCACTACAACACTTGCATCACAAGTAGACAGGGCACCTACAGGCAAGATACTGGAAAGACTGCAAACCACCTGTATTGTGTAGTATAGCAACTGGGCACTGATCCCCGGCCTTCTCTATTACTGACACAAACCCTGTGGAGCGCATGTGTCAAACTCAAGGCCTGCGGGCTGGATCTGGCCCGCGAGGTAATTATATTCAGCCCATGAGATAATTTAATATGGCTACGATTAATGGCCCACCAGTAAATATCAGTCCCACCACTTATACTACAAATCCCACTATACACTGCAACAGCTGCCACACAGGTCCAGACCTGTGAACTACGCCGTTTTCCCGCATTTCCAATGACACATTGATCAGTTGTCAGCAGATAAAAGCATTACTTTTTACAGCAACATTTAAGCTAGCCTGACCCCCAAAAATGGCCAAACAGAAAGTGGGCTTTGAAAACAGGGATTTTCACACAGGTGGGAGGCAAAGGACCTGCTCACTGCCATAAAAACAGCCACAACCCTCTCTTTGTGGGACGGATATGGGAGAAGATGCAGCGTGAGACCTGCACAGGTGAACTGACAATGTATTGCTGCGTCACACGGCAGGAAACGCTGCGCAGCAAAGTCCTGAAGACAGGACTCACAGTTGTTATCAAGCCAACAACTTTTAGCTGTTTGGAGGCAAATGCTTGCTACTTATTTCTCAGTCTCACAGTCGGTCATTAGGTGACCATGCTTGTGACAGAAGAAACACGTTTTTTCTACTTTGGGTTTTGAAGAATTATTGTCAGGAGGTCACTGGGTCACCTGCTAAGCATCTGCCGTTCCAGGGGTATCTAGCTACTTCTGTGCTGGAGTGGCAGCCTGCTGTACAGTGGTTACCTTCTGTTCATTTAGGTAAACTTTGATACCTTCAAGCACACAGTTCTTAAACTCTGCATAAACTAGCATTAACTCATGCACTGTTGCTAAATCAGGGCTTGTCAGTCATACACCACCTATCAAAGAGAATAACTTTCTGCCTTGCATAATCAAAGTAGGACTCACTTTGTATCTACTTTAGGCTGCCAAAACACTGTGTATAAACCTCACAAACAAGTTTGTAGTTTAGCAAGTTAGTGTTCTTTAGTCTTTTTAGAATCAGGACTGTCTCTCTTTTGAGAGGGATGAATAAACTTCTTGAACCTTGGATACTAAATTTACATTCCAAGAGGATGGCCCACACATCCTGCGGCCACTGCAATGCTGTGGCTATGTGTTTAAAGGCCTCAAAGTAAGGCTCCATCTCGATATCATGGAAAACTAGGACTAGGCAACCATTTTCACTTACAAACGCTGAGACAGATTGTGGAGCAGCAGCAACAGAAGAGAATCTTGTTGAAGTTCAAGCTGCTGTAACCTGATGGTTGTCTCTGCCTTTAACCATTTCAAGTCAATCTTCTTAGCTCTAGCTGTGTCTGCCTCCAAACACTTAAACTCCAGCTTCCTCTCTTGCTCCTCCTTCTCCAGCTGAAGGTGTGCTATATGCATCTTCAACTTATCATTTCACTTTGTGTATGTGCTTTTTGGAGTGTGGATGTTGGATAGAAAGCCCTTAGTTGTAGAAAGTGCTTGCATAGAATGGGTAAATGAGGCATGTTGTATAAAGTGCTGTGAGTCATCAAGTAGAGTAGAAAAGCGCTTTATAAGAACAAGTCCATTTACCACATCAGTACTTCCACAGAACAGAACAGAACACATAATTACAAGTCTCAGAAGATCTTAATGGGGTGGAGTGACTTTATTCACTATATCTATTCAAAAGCAAGTGGCTAATTAAGAACAAGGAATAAGAAATGCTAAAATTATATTAAATATAAACCACTGAGAAAACTGTCACTTTCTGTGATTGATATTATTATGGTAAGAACTAACTCATCCAAGTTTTTTGTAGTTGCTTGTATGGCATCAATTTAAAAATTCTAGCTGGCATCTTCCTCAGTTATCGGGTTTACAAGATTTTCAGAAGACTTGACCTCCTGACCTTGACCTTTAGATCAAGGTTGCTGAGATTCAAACTTGTTTGAGATTTTTACGTAGATGCACCTACGGTATGAATTTGACACATCGTTTTCAAGTTATCACGTTCACAACGTTAAAAGTTGGCCGCCCGCCCACTCAGCGGGGTGACGACAATAGCCCATCAGCCTTTTTAGGCTGAGATTGTAAAAATAACAGTCTTATTAAAAAGGAGTTAACTCAAAGAGATGGCCAGACCAATATCATTGGACATGAACAAAACAAACATGCTGAAAAGAAAAGAAATCATTAACAAACAAACCAAAGTAAAAGGCTACTGCTGTTAGCCAGCACTAGCTACTCACCAGTAGCTCAAACATGCTGTCAGAGCATATCTCTAAGGTCAAGCCAAATGGGCAGCTCTTTGCCAGCTTTTATATTGTCCATCCATCAATCCATTCTCTTCCGCTTATCCTGTTCAGGGTCAGGGTGGGTGGAGCCTATCCCAGCTGACATAGGGTGAGGGTACACTATGTACAGGTTGCCAGCCTGTTGCAGGACCAACACAGAGAGACAGACAACCATCCACACCTAGGGGCAACTTAGAGTGACCAATTAACCTAACCCCAGTAAGTGCATGTCTTTGGACTGTGGGAGGAAACCCACACAACCACAGGGAGAACATGCAAACTCCACACACACAGAGAGAGAGAGAGAGAGGTCAAGAAAGCAACTTAAAACTCTTTTATTTTGCTAAATATTAAACATATTATGTACATTTCCAATTGCACGCTAATCTTGCCATTGAAAAATACACTGCAATTTCCTTTTAAACCTCTATGTGTTAATGATGTATTTAATTCAATTTAAAAACAGATTTTTAGGACTGTTATGAATCACATGCTTATCGGGAGGAAACTCTTCTAGAGCCACATATGAGTGATACTCAGACTACGCTCTTCAAGATATCCGTCCATCCATTTTCTTCTGCTTATCCAGTTCAGGGTTGCAGTTGGGCTGGAACCTATCCCAGCTGTCACTGGGTGAGAGGCAGGGTACACCTTGGATGGGTCGCCGGTGTATCACAGGGCTAAAACATATGGCCAATTTAGAGTCACCAATAAGCTTAACAAGCATGTCTTTGGACTTTGAGCAGAAACTGGAGTACCCAGAGAGAACCCATTCAGATGGGGGCAGAACATGCAAACTCCCTGCAGAAAGGCCCCACCTGGCTGGAGGACTCAAAAAGGCTTATCACACTTATGTATAGTACTGTGCAAAGGTCTTCAGCCACCCCCCATTTATTTATATTTTGCTAGGAACAGTGCAAACAGTTTGTATGATTATAGTGAGCTTGAAAGTCAATATTTGTTATGACCACCTTTATTCTTCACTGCAGCCTGAACTCTTAGCTTTCTCTTCTAAGATTAAGTGGTCTTCAGGAACAGTCCTCCTGGCTTCTTGAAGGACATTCAAAGCTCTTCTTTGGATGTTGGCTGCCTTTTATTCTGTTCTCTGTCAGGATGATCCCAGACTGCTTCAATAAGGCTGAGGTCCGGGCTCTGGGGAGGCCAGTTCACGACTGATAGTGTTCCATTGTGTGGTTTTTCAATCCATGTGTGGTTTTACTAGATTGGCAGTATGTTCGGGATCATTGTCATTCTGAAAAATGAAGCTGCTTCCACACATGGTATTGCACGGGGGACCAGTTTTGACATAACACTGGCTGAAATGCAGCCCCAAATCATGACATAGCTTCCACTGTGTTCTATAGATGGCTTTAAACACTCACTATTGTCTCGTGAACTTCTCCATAAATATGAACCAAAAACTTCAAATTGGGATTCATCACTCCATGAGACCTATTGCTACTGATTTTCAGTTCAGTTAGTGCTAGTCAGCTAGTGTAATTTGACAAAGCTCAGCCTTTTCTCCCTGTTTGCTTACCTTAAGAATGGCTTCTTGACAGCCACCCTTCCACTGAGAACATAAATGGCTACTGTTGAGCAAACAGCACATGAAGGGCCAGATGCATCTCTCCATGTTTTTAAGGACACACTGCACACCAAGTTAATATAAACCAAGCTTTCAGCTAACAGTTCTATGGGAATCCCCTTGTTGGTGCAAAAATGCTATAGTCAAACTCTGTTATCTTTGGCATTTTTGTCAGTTCAGCTAAAGGAATGGGAACAAACCTTTTGTCATTTTGAGAGTATTTAAACCAACTTGATCCAGAGGTTTTGATCAGAGATATTTCTTTTTGACTGTGACCTCTATAACTGATGCATGGGCACAGTCTCTGTCCTTCTAGAGCCTATTGTCCATGCCCATAATTTTCCAAGGTTTAAAAAGTTTGCGTAAAATAACTTTCATTTTATGGTCATTTTCATTTAAAAGCCTTATTTCTTATAATGAGAAAGTATTTAATTTGTTGGGTGAGCAATAAAAGAGAAATTTAGTGATCAGATTGACGAGAGTCAAGCAGTACGCCATATTTTTGCATATCTGGATCATATTCTGATCAAATGTTACACGTCCATGGATAACAGTGATATGCTTCTTACTTCAACAGATGAAGATGACGTCTTTTTTTTCAGCTGAGATTTGGGCAAAAAAATAAAAAATAAAAAACATTAAATGGAGTTTCCCATTGTTGAATTCCTGTAGCTTCCATATCCAGAACACATTGGGAACATTGTGTGGGAACACATTGGATCTAAAATCACACAAATTAAAATACAAATAC
>JAMQGT020015158.1:0-67374 GCA_024447675.2 Pterophyllum scalare | reverse complement strand
TGGTGTGAATGTGAGTGTGAATAGTTGTCTGTCTCTCTGTGTTAGCCCTGAGACAGGCTGGTAACCTGTACAGGGTGTACCCTGCCTCTCGCTTGACGACAGCTGGGATAGGCTCTAGTCACCCCACCCACCCCCACCCCAACCCTTGCCACCCTGAACAGGATAAGCAGAAGAGAATGGATGGATGGATGTTTACACTCCAAAAATGAGAGCTAGTTATGGTAGTCCTCCAGAAAGTTCAGCAGTTCCTGTTTTGCAATAACAAATAACAAATTATTGAGCTGACAGTGAGGACATTATATCATCATGATCACAGAGAGAGAGAGAGAGAGAGAGAGAGAGAGAGAGAGAGAGAGAGAGAGAGAGAGTCCTCAGAGTCTAAGCCTGAGAACAATTTGTAGCCACAGAGTTATTTCTGTCATGCTCCCCCGAGGAGGGTGGAAGTGTATAAATGTGCATGTGTCTATATCAGTGGGGGAAGAAGGTGTATTTAATGTAGGCTGAGCTGCAGAGCAAAATATGCACTAGCACTCTAATAAGAGCATGGCTATGCAAGTCAAGTAGCTGTCTTTTCCACACATCTTACTTTACTCTACCACATGCACATACATGGTCCTCATTTTACCATTTCTGGGGAGATCACACTGACCCTTTGTTCCCTTAAAAACAACCCTAAATTTCAACTAAAGGAAACCCCACACCATAATAATGATGTCGCTTAGTACTTGTCCTCAAAAGGTCGTCAAGTCCCATTCAATTCAATTCAATTCAAATGCACAACAAACACTGGCCTCAATGAGCTTATGATGTATATATATCAAGAGCAGCCCAAATACACACGGACGCACAAAGATGAATCATTTTACTTGAAAGGACCTTTAAAAATTAAATTTTCTGCAAAACGCTACAAAAGATGGAAAACCTTAAAATGGACTGCTTTTCTACTCTAACTGAGCACTCACAGCATATTTGCTATGAGCCTCATTCACAGCAATTATTTCTATGTTTTTAAATGCTTTCGAACTGTCATGGACAAAGTCACACTTAGGATGATGCTTGTTCAAAGACAATTTGGTATGCAGACTGGAGAAAATGGCGATTGAACCACCAACCTTATGATTCAAGGTAAGCTCTGCCTCTTAACTCACAGCTCCTCCCCAAAAAGATGGCAGGATATGCTTGTGTTTTGTTTCCTCTTACCCAGCAATTTTTATGATGGAAGATTATACATGTTTTGCGCTTTTTTGTAAATAATTCCTTGGGCAGACCCCAATGGCTCCCCATATTTATTTGAAGACTGATTTTAGCATTTTTTAATCATTTTTCCACAATTCTCCAACAGTATACCAGTGGACAGTCCTCTCACTGTAATTTTGAAGGAATATTTGGCTTTAAAACTCCATGAAATCAAGCATTAAAATCATTTTAACATTATCGCAAGTTACCTCATTATTTCAAACTTTGACCTGAGCTTGGAGGAACAAGACCGCCATCATGACGCTGTGTATATATATATATATATATATATATATGTGTGTGTGTGTGTGTGTGTGTGTGTGTGTGTGTGTACAGTACACTGCTCAAAAAAATAAAGGGAACACTCAAATAACACATCCTAGATCTGAGTGAAATCGAATACTTTGTTCTGTACAAAGCTGAATGTGCTGACAACAAAATCACACAAAAATCATCAACGGATATCAACCATATTGAAAAACCTGGATTTGGAGTCACACACAAAATTAAAGTGGAAAAACACACTACAGGCTGATCCAACTTTGATGTAATGTCCTTAAAACAAGTCAAAATGAGGCTCAGTATTGTGTGTTGCCTCCACATGCCTGCATGACCTCCCTACAATGCCTGGGCATGCTCCTGATGAGGTGGCAGATGGTCTCCTGAGGGATCTCCTCCCAGACCTGGACTAAAGCATCCGCCAACTCCTGGACAGTCTGTGGTGCAACGTGACGTTGGTGGATGGAGCGAGACATGATGTCCCAGATGTGCTCAATCGGATTCAGTTCTGGGGAACGGGCGGGCCAGTCCATAGCTTCAATGCCTTCATCTTGCAGGAACTGCTGACACACTCCAGCCACATGAGGTCTAGCATTGTCCTGCATTAGGAGGAACCCAGGGCCAACCGCACCAGCAAATGGTCTCACAAGGGGTCTGAGGATCTCATTTCAGTACCTAATGGCAGTCATGCTGCCTCTGGCGAGCACATGGAGGGCTGTGCGACCCTCCAAAGAAATGCCACCCCACTCCATTACTGACCCACTGCCAAACCGGTCATGCTGAAGGATGTTGCAGGCAGCAGATCGCTCTCCACAGCGTCTCCAGACTCTGTCACTTCTGCCACATGTGCTCAGTCTGAACCTGCTTTCATCTCTGAAGAGCACAGGGCGCCAGTAGCAAATTTGCCAAGTGTCCTGCACGGTGTTGGGCTGTGAGCACCTGTGGACTTCGGGCCCTCATACCATCCTCATGGAGTCGGTTTCTAAACATTTGTGCAGACACATGCACATTTGTGGCCTGCTGGGTTGTTGCTCTCCTACGGCCTCCTCCACGTCTCTTGGTGTACTGGCCTGTCTCCTGGTAGCGCCTCCAGCCTCTGGACACTACGCTGACAGACACAGCAAACCTTCTTGCCACAGCTTGCATTGATGTGCCATCCTGGATGAGCTGCACTACCTGAGCCACTTGTGTGGGTTGTAGAATCCGTCTCATGCTACCACGAGTGTGAAACCACCACCAACATTCAAAAGTGACCAAAACATCAGCCAGAAAGCATAGGTACTGAGAAGTGGTCTGTGGTCCCTACCTGCAGAACCACTCCTTTATTGAGTGTGTCTTGCTAATTGCCAATAATTTCCACCTGTTATCTATTCCATTTGCACAACAGCATGTGAAATTGATTGTCAATCAGTGTTGCTTCCTAAGTGGACAGTTTGATTTCACAGAAGTTTGATTTACTTGGAATTATATTGTGTTGTTTAAGTGTTCCCTTTATTTTTTTGAGCAGTGTATATATATATATATATATATATATATATATATCCCCACTCGGCCTTTGTCCTTCGCGCTCCTTTACCAGAGGCCTGGGAGCTTGAGGGTCCTGCAGTATCTTAGATGTTTTCTTCTGAATGATGCTCTCGAATGTTGTTCCTGGAATCTGCTGGAGCCATTCTCCCAGTTTGGGGATCACTGTCCCAAGTGTTCTGATTACCATGGGGACCACTGTTACCTTCACCTTCCACATCCTCTTTAGCTCTTCTCTCAGGCCTTGGTATTTATTAAGTTTCTTGTGTTCCTTCTTCTTGATATTGCCATTGCTTGGTATTGCTACATCTATCATTACGATTTTCTTCCTCTGCTTGTCCATATCAGGTTGGTTAGCCATCACCAGATTGTCTGCCTGTATCTGGAAGTCCACAGGAGAGATGTCCTGCACTTGATGGTGACTTGTGCAATTGGCTTGAAGTTGGCCTCTAGTGTCATTCTCCACATTCGCATTGAGTTCCTAATGAAGGCCCGTAGGGTACTGTTGATCTTGTACAGTTGTAGCTCTTCCAGGATCCATGAGTGTGGCACTGCATGATATGCTTTCTTGTAATCAGTCCAGACAGGTTGGTCAGCCTGGTCTTACAGTCTCAAGCGACTGCTCTATCTACCAGTAGCTGGTGTTTTGTGCCTCTGGTGTTACTGCCAATTCCTTTCTGGGCCTAGACATGTGTCTGTTCAGCTTAGCCAGTATGAGACCTGACAGGAGCTTCCATGTTGTGTTGAGGCAGGTTACTGGCACATAGTTTGATTAGATTGGTCCCTTCTTGGGATCCTTGGGGATCAGGGCTGTCTGGCATTCAGTTATCCATTCCAGGTGCATTTATCCATTAGCAGCTGGTTCATTTGTGTTGCCAGGCACTCATGGAGTGCAGTTAGCTTCTTTAGCCAGTAGGTGTGAACCATGTCAGGGCCTGGTGCTGTCCAGCTCTTCATATCTGAGGCTCTTTCTTTCTTAATTTTTGACACAGGTGTACAACCAGCGACACCAGGTCAAGCCACAGCAGGGGTCTCGAGGAGCTGACCGGAAGCTACACTATTTGGTTAGCAAAGGCAGGCTAACTCTCTTGGTCATGAACTATACGCACGCTTAGCCAAGCAACGCTATTAATGGAACTGTTCCATACTGGGCTTCTCTGAAACATGGCTTGGTGAGGATACATCGAACAAGCCCCTAATACTGACAGACTACACCATGTTCATGGTTGATCACGATGCAATGAAGAGCAGTAAGACCTGTGGAGATGGAACAGTTATCATGGTAACGCAATCCTGGTGCATCAACTGCCAAGTTATTTCGCAGTTCTGTTTGGAAGATGTGGAATATCTGACTTTGAAGTGCAGACCGTTTTATGCACCAAGGGAGCTGCATTGTATCACTGTGTGTATGGTTTATGATCTGAGCTGTTCGGCAAACACTGCAGCCTCTGTGAGAAAGGCTCAGAAGCAGCTGCACTTCATCAGACTGCTCAGGTAGGCTGAGCTGCAGCCCCCTCACACAAGACTATAAGGGCCTGGTGGAGAGCAACTATGCTATGGCAACACCACTCAGACAGAGAGGAAGGCTCTCCAGAGAGTTGTAAAAACAGCAGAAAAATTATCAGGACACAATTTACACACAAAGATGCAAAAAGAGGGCACAACATATCAGCAGAGACCCACACCACCCTGCCCACTTCCTCCTCAGGCCCAAACACAGCATACAGTCTGAGGAAAAGCAGAGCAGATAGCAGCACCACACAGTACTAGATTCCGTAAAAGGGCAGGTGTTGAGCAGTGCCTGTTTTCTCCACACATACCGCTTAGAGTTAACTCCAAAAGTTCAATCTTTGTCTCATCAAACCAGAGAATCTCATTTCTCATAGTCTGGGAGTCCTTCATGTGTTTTTTGGCAAACTCTATTTCATATGTCTTGCACTGAGGAGAGGCTTCCGGCGGGCTACTCTGCCATAAAGCCCCAACTGGTGGAGGGCTGCAGTGATAGTTGACTTTGTGGAACTTTCTCCCATCCCCCTACTGCATCTCTGGAGCTCAGCCACAGTGATCTTTGGGTTCTTCTTTACCTCTCTCACAAAGGCTCTTCACCCACGATTGCTCGGTTTGGCTGGACGGCCAGGTCTAGGAAGAGTTCTGGTTGTCCCAAACTTCTTCCATTTAAGGATTATGGAGGCCACTGTGCTCTTATAAACCTTGAGTGCTGCAGAAATTCTTTTGTTACTTTGGCCAGATCTGTGCCTTGCCACAATTCTGTCTCTGAGCTCCTTGGTGTTGAGTCCACCCACGCAGTTACACACCTGCTGCGCATCATCCTCATCACTCACCTGTGGGCTGTTGGGCTGATTGAGATGCCAGCTTTAAAAGACAGAAGCTTTCGTCAAGCCAACGCCAAATTGTCTCATTGCTTGCGAAGCCCCAGAGCCATGGAATCAGATGCGCAGACACAGAGGAGTGGGAAAGCAGAGAGAGAAGGAGTGTGAGAAGGATTCAGCCTCAGCCTCCTTTGCTGTGACAATAGACTACTTGGTGTTTTTCTTAATAAATACAACTAAACCTTACCACTGTGCTCTGCGCTTATGTCCAGGTTTTTGGAGGGGCGTAACACAGCCTCTTCCTCACATGTTTTTGCAGCTCTGATAGATGGCTAATTTCTCTCCATGCTTTCTTGATCTATGCGTCTAATCTTCTTTTCCATGGAGGGTTCTGTTCCTTGTGGCTGTTCATCTCATAGCCAAGCATCTCAGGGATTACTGTTTCTGTGGTCAAGATCAGTTGGTTGGTTTCATTGATGGTCGCAGTAGGGATTGTCCGTAATACTGCATCCATATCTTCTACTCGACTTTCAGAGGGTATTTCACATAGTTTTGGTAATTGGCCACAAGGAAACCAGGTTTCTAGATTAACCATGATCTTCTCTGGCATTCTTGGGATTTGGTGACCCAGTCTTGGAGAATCCATAGGTCCTTGTCATATGAACCCTGTCACTGTGGTTACATGCATAGTAGCATTCCAACAGTTTCCTATTCTCATCTATTGTCCACTTGCCATGAATCCTTGTATCATTGTTCCAGAAGCCCACTTATCATCAGTATGTCCTGGTTCCTCAATACCTAAGGCAAACCTTGTTAATGTGGACAATGTCCAAACTATTATGGCTTCAATTATATATCTGTAGCTCATATTCTGATGGAGGCTTGGGTAGTAGTCTCTCTAATTGATGATTCTGAGTTAACTTCCTCCAAACAATCAGCATGTCTATTAGACCCCAGTGCTCAAAGAAATCCTACCATTAATTAAAACTTCAATCTTAAATACAATCAATCTGTCTCTATTAATGGGCTGCCACGTTTATATCACAGGCCTTTAAGGCAGCAGTAATTAAACAATTACTTAAAAAGCCACCACTTCAACCAGCTGTCTTAGCTAATTATAGGCCAATATCCAACCTTCCTTTTATATCTGGGGGTGGCTGTAGCACAGGTCATCTGCTAATTGGAAAGTTAGTGGTTTGATCCCTGGCTGCTCCAGTCTGCATGCCAAACTATACTTGAGCAAGATACTGAATCCCAAGCTGCTCTCTGAAGTATTCTGCATGTGAATGGTAGCTAGAAAGCACTTAGATCTAGAAAAAGTGCTTGTATAAATGGGTGTGAATGGGTGAATGAAGACATGCTGTATAAACTGCTTTGAGTCCTCAGGTATAGTAGAAAAGTGCTATATAAGAACCAGTCTATTTACCATTTCAAAGTTCTTGAAAGAGTAATTGTGTGAAATCTGATCTCTGATCATCTGTATGGTTTATTTGAAGCATTTTAGTCAGGATTCAGAATTCATCACAGTACAGAAACAGCATTAGTGAAGGTTAAAAATGGCCGCCTCTCACAGTGGACACATCTCTGTGCTTGTCCTGCTAGACCTCAGCAGTCAATTCTGTTGACCATAATATTTTATTACAGAGATTAGAGCATGCCATAGTTATTAAAGGTACTGTTATTAAATATTAAATCATCTGCTTTTTAATATTTTCATTTTCATGCAGCAAACAAACAAAAAGTAACCAAATGTAAGCATTCAGAGCAACACATCAGCTATATGAATTTCCAGCAGAAATTTAAAACATACAGAAACTCTGTAAACTACAACTCTGTGTAATTCTGATAACAGAGCAACAGGTAAACTACTGACACTTATGTGAAGGGTCAAACTGAGAAGCAGTAGCAGAAATGTTACTAGGTGGGAGTCATTTAGGCTTGATCTCAAGCAGTTCTTGTTTAAGTTCATAACAGAGAAACTATACATTCAAACATGTGGAGCCAAACAAGATTAATATTTTCTTTGCAAATGTTTGGATCTCTGGATAATTGATCTTATCCTGCTGCTGGTGTTGTGCCAAAAAGTGATCATCTACCAAAAAGTGACCTCCAGTGTTCTTTTTGATGTGTAATGTCTTGGCTTATATTGGTAAATAGACTGTAGTCAACAGGGTTATGAAGGGCTTAATAAAGAAATTACCTACTTTGCTACTTCGCTTCTTTTTACCCCATTCTCATGCTGTCAATCTAAACAGTGGTGCTTTATAAATCCATCATACAGAGACTACAGTATGTGGTAGGAGTTATCTGTCTGCCAAGTGAAGGAAGGGGATTCTTTAATGAGGGCAGAACATTAGGCACGGGCAGCATGGTGGCACAGTGGTTAGCACTGTTGCCTCACAGCACAAAGGCCTGGATTTGAATCCACCTTGGCCAGGACCTTTCTGTGTGGATTTTGCATGTTCTCCCCATGTTTGTGTGGATTTTCTCCCAAAGACATTCAGTTAGTGGGGTTAGGTTAATTGGTGATTCTAAAGTGTCCATAGGTGTGAATGGTTGTCTGTCTCTCTGTGTTAGCCATGTAACAGGCTGGGTCAGGGTGTACCCTGCCCTATCATAGCTGAGATAGGCTCCAGGCAATAGGCCTACTATTCTCTATGTGTTTATACCCCACTCTGCATGTAATCATTAGTTAATTAATCTCTGGCTCTCTTCCACAGTGTGAATTTTGTCCTCTCTCCCTTCCTTCACCTCCAGTAGATTGCAGCAGATGGCTGCCGTTCCCTGAGCCTGGTTCTGCTGGAGGTTTCTACCTGGTAAAAGGGAGTTTTTCCTTCCCCCTGTCACCAAGTACTAGGGGGCATATGATTGTTGTGGGTTTCCCTGTATTATTGTAAGGTCTTTACCTTACAATATAAAGTGCCTGGAGGAAACATTTGTTGTGATTTGGTGCTATATAAAAAGTGAAGTGAAGTGAATTGGTAGAACTTGGTATATGAAATTTTGCATTTATTTATTTATCTTTGGTTTGTTTTTGGCAGCTGAGTTTGATCTTGGTTTTCATTTGCCAAGAAAATCAAAACTAGGAGTTAGGAACACTCAGTAACTGAACAAGCTCAGTAAAAATTATAAAATTGATAATTTATAGACAATCCACCAGAGAATTAACATTTTAATCCTATGGATCATGCACAGTACATACATTATACACTGTATACACAGGAATACCTGGGACTTGTTAGAGAGAGGATGAGGCTTGCAGGAATAACCAGTTAGTGGTTGATGATGAAGGGAGAATTGGTGGGTACAGATGACCCTGAGGGGAATCACTGACATAAAGTAAGACAATTAAGCCTTCCCCTCTTCCCTTTTAATGTAATTGTGCATCACTCCTGGTCATCACAAACCTGCTATAATCTATTAGTTCATGCTGAACAAATAGATTTCAGCAACATATTTGGGAGGAAACAGCATGATAATTTGTGAGTTTTAGTCTGATGGCTGAAAAAATTTAGATTATTTAGATTATTTAAAGCATCATAATCCACAGATCTATTGTGATTTTCCACACAAGCCATTGCTGGTAGAAAAACAACCTAATGACCCCCACCTCTGGACAACACCACCACTCAGCAGGCTGAAAGAGGCAATAAAACAGGTTCTCACAGAGACACAAAAGAAACAGCAGACACACAGACACAAGCTGTTGTTATTACATGCATGTCACAATCACATCCACCCAGAGAAACTATTTAATCATGCATGACCACACACACTCCCTCTATTACACACACCCACAGTGCTGGCAGCCTATGTGGTGAGAAGAGAGGTCATGCAGCCTCAATGCCCCCTCCTGATGTGTTATTACTCACTTGAAAATGCCAAAGCCTTTTTACTATTTTATCTAACTCTCATATTCACACACACATACATACACATACCACACACATCAAACTACTCCATTATCATTCTCCTGCAGCTCTCTCCAAGCAAGGTCGGCCATTCATCTGCCACGCAGACCGACGTGACTGGAATTGAATCACCACTCTTGCTCTTCTTAAAGCAGCTAAGTAAGCAAGCTGCACAATGACCACTGTGTGTGTGTGTGTGTGTGTGTGTGTGTGTGTGTGTGTGTATGTGTGTGTGTATGTGTATGTGTGAGAGAACCTGTCAAACCAGAATGCTAACAGAGGAGCATTCCATTATGTGAATCAGTGAGGGGGCAGGTGGAGGAAAAGCACCGTAGGCTATAGTATGCCTGTATATGCTGCTTGTTTTGACAGGCAAGTTTTACCTCAGATTTAGTGTGGAGTTTTGATCATACACTCCATCCCCATAGAGACTGTGCCTGCTACCAACCACTAAAAACAAACCAAAATCAGAAAAACAATTTGGGCATTAAAAAAAATCAAAAAGAAACTAAAGATTAAAACAGTTATTATACAGTGGATTATAAAACATTAGTACTTTTCTTTCAAGTCCCTGTAACTAAATGATTTAATAATTGATCAACATGATTTAGTTTACCTAGCAGAAACCTGGTCCTGTCAGTACTCATAGCTGCAGCATTTTGGATCAGCTGAAGGATTTTTAGGGAGCTTTTAGGACAGCCTGATAATAATGAATTACAGTAGTCCAGCCTAGAAGTAATAAATGCATGGACTAACTATTTCAGCATCAGTCTGAAAAGATGTTTCTAATTTTATGATTGCGCAGATGTAAAGAAGCATGTCCTACATATCTGTTTAATATGTGCATTGAAGGACATATCCTGGTCAAAAATGACTCCAAGATTTCTCACAGTGTTACTGGAGGCCAAGGTAATGCCATCCAGAGTAAGTATCTGGTTTGACACCATGCTTCTAAGATTTGTGGGGCCGAGCACAAGAACTTCAGTTTTATCTGAATTTAGTAGCAGGAAATGAGAGGTCATCCAGGCCTTTATGTCTTTAAGACATTCCTGCAGTTTAACTAACTGATGTGTGTCATCCGGCTTCATGGATAGATAAAGCTGAGTATCATCTGCATAACAATGAAAATTGATGCAATGCTTTCTAATAATACTGCCTAAGGGAAGCATGTACAATGTAAATAAAATTGGACCTAGCACAGAACCCTGTGGGACTCCATAATTAACCTTAGTGTGTGAAGACGACTCCCATTTACATGAACAAATTGGAGTCTATTTGATAAATATGATTCAAACCACTGCAGTGCAGTACCTTTAATACCTATGGCATGCTCTAATCTCTGTAATAAAATGTTATGATCAACAGTATCAAAAGCTGCACTGAGGTCCAACAGGACAAGCACAGAGATGAGTCCACTGTCAGAGGCTGTAAGAAGATCATTTGTAACCTTCACTAATGCTGTTTCTGTACTGTGATGAATTCTGAAACCTGACTGAAACTCTTCAAATAAACCGTTCCTCTGCAGATGATCAGTTAGCTGTTTTACAACTACTCTTTCAAGGATTTTGGAGAGAAAAGGAAGGTTGGAGATTGGCCTATAATTAACTAAGACAGCTGGGTCAAGTGATGGCTTTTTAAGTAGTGGTTTAATTACTGCCACCTTGAAGGCCTGTGGTACATAGCCACCTAATAAAGAGAGATTGATCATATTTAAGATTGAGGCATCAATAATTGGAAAGACTTCTTTGAACAGTCTAGTAGGAATGGGATCTAATAAACATGTTGATGGTTTGGAGGAAGCAACTATTAAAGTTAACTCCAAAAGATCAACTGAGCCAAAGAGTCTAAACAAATACCAGCAGTGCTGAAAGCAGCTGAACATGAAGATAAATCTTGGAGATGGTTTTGAATAATTTTTTCTCTAATGTCTAAAAATTTTTTTGTAAAGAAATTTATGAAGTCACTGTTGACACCCTTTGGGAGGGAATATGCTCTTGTGAGGATTGTCAGGAGCCTGTAAGTTTGCTTTTGGGAAACCTGGCAGCTGAATAAATCTCTGCAAAACTATAAACGTCATGTTTTTGGAGTTTACATGGTATCAAAGGATGATTACCAATTACAGAGTATCACCGAGGTTTGATGAAGCCAGGCCAGTCAGTGCTGGAAAAATGAGGTTAGCATTTGGATGCTTGTTATGGATTTGGATAATTAGAAACAGGGACTCGATGGCACTGGGAGCTTGAAGGGAGAGCCAGAGAGATTGCATCGGAAATACCTGTGAGCGATCTGAACAAAGATGATGGTATGGGAGCCTTGTTGGCTAAATTGGATGTGGTGTTTTTAAGAGATGAAAAAGACCAAGCTTATGAAGCATAGTCCTATTTTACTAATACCCAAAGACAGTACAATGTCCATAGCAGACTTCATCATAGATTTTGAGCAACGTTACAATGTTACAATATGGCGCTGCCTGACACTGTGCTAGCATTTTAACTCCTGGACATGGCTTATCTCAAGGAGAAGTCTAGGGAGCTTGCCCTCCACAGCGTGCACCGGATTTGACATTTGCCTCCATGAAGTCGGGATTGAAGCAGATTGTCAGGGGAAAACCGTTGGAGCAAGAAATGGCACAGAAACTCAAGATGCTGTTTATTTTTGGGAGCACAAAAATCACAGGACAAATTCAGAAGGAGGCAATGGGTGGACAGGGTGGACAGCGGCAGCCAGCAGCAGGGTACACGGTCCACTCGACAAATATGGTACAGCAAAGAACAAAATCCTCCACTTGTCAGAGCATGTACTACTGGGCCAAAGACTGTCCACATAGGAAAAATAAAGTTGACACAAGATGCAAGTATGGAGGATTGCAACATCACTGTGTTCACAACAATAGAAGACAGTACTCTGAGATCTTCCTAACTGAATCATTGGGATCAACTATCATTCATACTGTCATGGTCCTGGGCCGGTGGCCCAGTGTTTTGTGTTCCTTTTGTGTATTTCTTAGGTATCTCTGGTCCCTGGTGTTTCCTGTTTTATTTTGATAGTCCTGTGATCCCTATGCCTTGTGTTTAGTTTTGCTTCCCCTTGTCTCGTCGGTGTAACTTACGTCACCTGTGTTCCCACCTGTTTCCTCCCATGTCATCAGTCCTTCGTGTATTTAAGTCCAGTGTTTTCTGTGCCTGTTGTTGCGTCATTAGTGGTTGTACCCTGCTGTCGTTCCGGCGTGGTTTCCTAGTCTAGTCGGTTTTGCGCCTCTCCCCCGTCTGGTGTATTCTGGGGAGAGCGCATGTTTTGGTTTATGTGTGTATGCTTGGTGTAAATAAACGTGTGTGTAACAAGCACCTTCCCGGAGTTCTGCAATCGGGGTCCTCCTTCCTGCCTGCACAGCAGCTCAAACCCTGACAGATACTGCTTGCACCCATACTGTTTGTGGTGAAAAGTGGCAGGATAGTTACATGAAAGACCTAAGCCAAAGTCAAACCGACAAACTACTGCAAACAGAAGCTCCTAGCTGCAGACCTTTTAGATTTGGAGATTGTCAGGTGGTATACTCCAATAGAAAAGTGAAACTTCCTGCCAAGATTGGGCAAAGAAAGTGCCACATTGAAAATGAAGTGGTTTCTGCTGATATTCCCTTATTATTGAGCAAACGGTCTCTAAAGATAGCAGAAACTATTTTAGACATGAAGAATGACAGAATTGTCATGTTTAAACAACAAGTTCCACTTGAGCTCACTGGTTCGGGACACTGTTGTGTGGATATTGCAGATGAAAATGCATAAAGCGTAAAGTTCTCCTGAAACGTCACAAGCAGTTTGGCCACGCCTCTGCAGACCGGCTGCGGAGACTCATTCATAGCTCTGGAAATACTGAAAAAGACTGTCCAGTCCTCTTGCAGGAGAACATTTGTGACTGTGAGACATGTCACAGGTACAGCAGGACAAAGCCCAAGCCTGCTGTTGTTTTGCCTTTGGCCTCAGAGTACAATGAGATGGTGACAATAGATCTACAGGAGTTGGAATCTGGCATATGGTACCTGCACATCATCGACCATTTTACACGTTTCAGTACTGGAAACATTGTGAGGACCAAGAAACCCTCTGAGATTGTCAAATCCTTCATTCACTCCTGAATAAGTGTCCAAACAGATCTACTCTGACAACAGTGGAGAGTTCAACAATGAGGAAGTTAGAGACAAGGCGGAAAAATTCAACACTGAGACAAAGACTACAGCAGGCTACAGTCCCTTGAGCAATGGACTGTTGGAGAGACACAACATGACACTGACTGACATGCTCCTGAAGGTGAAAAAGGAAAATGGGTGTGGTTGGCAAACTGCTCTAGACTGGGCTCTTATGGCCAAAAACAGTATGGTAAATGTACATGGTTATAGTCAACACCAGCTTGTGTTTGGTCACAGTCCTGATCTTCCCTCTATTTTGGTTGATAAACCATCTGCTCTAGAGGACACTTCTATGAGTACTAGAGTAGGACAGCACCTGGCAGCATTACATGCTTCCAGAAAACCTTTCACAGAGGTGGAATGCTCAAACAGAATAAGAAGAGCTTTGCGCAGGCAGCTAAGACCTACAGATGAAAAGTATGAGACAGGAGACAAGGTGTACTATAAGAGAGCAGATAGTACAGAGTGGAAGGGCCCTGGTGTAGTTATTGGTCAGGACGGAGTTGAGACATGGTGGGATTCTTGTCCGAGTACATCAGTCCAGGTTAAACAAAGTGAATGTACAGGATGAGAATAAAACAGTCCTGTCCAGTGTTCCTGAAAAGGACAAAGTAAGTGAAAACATGGTTCACACTGAGGTGTCAGAGAGCACAGATGATAAAATGAGTGTTAGTGGAGAACAACAAATTACTGACAATACAGAGACAGAGGAGAGAAATGTCAGACAAACTAATGAGACATACTGAAAAAGAGAGTGATGCAACTAATACTCAGGGTCCTAAAGAGGTCAAACTGAAAACAGGACAGACAGTTACATTTACTAGCAGAGATGATGGTACTAGGCATGCTGCCAGAGTTTTAGGCAGAGCAAGAAAAGCCAAGGGGTGATACAAAACTGGTACAATGTACAGAGTCTTGAACCTGATTTCAGTGAGGGACAAAAAAGAGTGTTAGACATATCACAGGTTGATAATCTTCACAGTGATTCTGAAAATTCAGATACTGATGTACTCGTTGCTAAAGACATTTCTTTTGATGTTGCTAAACAGCAAGAGATTGAGAATTGGAGAAATAATAATGTCTAAAGGTCAAAGATGTATTTCAACTAGATGGGTCTGTACATTAAAATAAACTTCAGAAGGTATCCTTCCCAAAGCCTGCCTTGTGGCGAGAGCTTTTGAAGAAATCAACATTCACGAGTTACAGAAAGATTCTCCCACATGTGCATCAGAGTCACTGAGGCTGCTGTCGGCAGTGATCTGTCAAAACAAGTGGAAAGTTCATTCTATGGATATAAATCTGCCTTTTTACAGGGTGTGGAACTCTCACGAGACATTTTCATTTGCCCCCACCTGAAGTGGGTGTGGAGAATGTTCTGTGGAAACTAAAGAAATGTGTATAGCAGACGCTTCCCTCTACTGGTACAACAGGGTCAAAGAACTCATGCTCAACACTGGTGGTAAAATATCGAAAGTTGATCCGGCAGTGTTTTACTGGCAGAACGAAGAGTCTGAGGTGACAGGAGTACTGGCGTATCATGTGGTTGATTTTCTTTGGGCAGGATCAAAGCACTTTGTACCTAATGTTATCCCTGCACTTAAGTCTGCTTTTCATGTGGGCCATGAACATGAGCATTTTTCTCATGTTTTTCTCATAACGTTACTACTGTGGATGATATAGTGCACGTGCATCAGCACAGTTACATTGACAACCTACAAACAGTTCATGTAAAAGCAGCACAGGTTGTACAGAGAGATGCCCCACTAAACGAAACAGAGAGAACAGCTTAGGTCCAAAATAGGACAGATTTTGTGGGTTGCCAAACAGACGAGGCCAGATGTTATGTTTTGACACATGCAGCCCAGCATCTAACATTAAAAAAGCCACTGTTCAGTCCATCACACACAAAGTGATTCGCAAACTTAAGTCAGAGACAGTCATACTTAAGGGGCTTTAATTGCTCTCATGGGAAAAACAGGAAAAATTTCCCCTTTTGTTTTGGCAGTCTAAAAAGGTCAGACGTGTAGTAAGAAACACTGGCAGGAGAAACCCTTGCTATGTCAGATGGTTTTGACAATGCAGTGTTCTTGGCTACGCTCTACTCTGAGCTCACCACTGGTAAAGCAGATCTCAACTCTATTCCTCTCATATGCGTTACAGATAACCATTCTTTGTTTGATGCACTTAAGTCTATAAAACAGGTCACTGAAAAGAGGCTCAGATTACAAATAAGCAGCATTAAAGGACTCTTACAAGCGAAAACAATCAAAGAGGTTTGCTGGTCAGAAGTGAAGTCACAGCTTGCTGACTGTTTGACAATGAAGGTGCTTCCCCCCTTATGCTTCTTAAGGCACTGGATGAGGGTGTATGGGTATTGTGATGCTACATGCTCCATTTATTATATATTTGGTTGCAGTTAATGTTTGTAATAATGTTAATCTCTTCACCACACCTAAAAATGTTACTGTGCTTGAATACACTTTTGTCTTTGGTAACAAAGACAATGTAAACCTCTCAGTAATTGTTTTTCTATTTTATTTTTAAAGAATGAGGGAGATTGTTAACATCCTTTGGGAGGGAATATGCTCTCGTGAGATTGTCGGGGGCCTTTACGCTTATTTTTGGGAAAAATGGCGGCTGAATAAATCTCTGCAAAACTATAAACGTCGTGTTTTTGGAGTTTACAATCACTACTAGTTAAAGTGAAAGGAATGTGCAGCTCTGCAGAGCTCTGACTCTGTCAGCCTGGCTACAGTGCTGAAATTATCTTCTTCAATTAATGATGAATAGTAAGATGTCCTAGCTTTACAGAGGGCTTTTTTTTTATAGAGCAACAAACTCTTTTTCCAGGCTAAATGAGCATCTTCTAAATTACTGAGATGCCATTCCCTCTCCAGCTTGCGGGTTATCTGCTTTGAGCTGCATGTTTGTGAATTATACCACGGAGTCAGGCACTTCTGATTTGAGGCTTTCATTTTCAGAGGAGCCACAGTATGCAAAGTCGTATGCAGTTCAGATGACTAGATGATCTACCTCACTGGGAGCAGAGAGAACGGAAGTTGGCGCGGTTGGCCCACTAATTTCATGCCATAATGCTGTATGTAATGCCAACACCCATCAATGAAAATTTAATGCTCATGGGATGATTATCAGTATACTGCTAATTTCCTGTCCCCACTAGGTAGTGTTATGAGTGTGAGGCAAAGCTGGTAGACTCACTTACAGTCTCATGAAGCATATGAAGTTTGGGACAGATTGGACAGTGTATATTTGTGATATGACAATTTGGTGACCTGTGGTATATGATTGAAATCCCAAAATCAAAGTGTTGTTACGGCAACACCATTTGAGATTCTCATAAAACTTTGGATAACTTTTGATAGCCTGCTTGTCTAAATGATCTGGAGTGATTTTGGTCTCTACTGGGTCAAATGCCTGAGAAAGTTCATTCAAATACGAGGCCTGAAAATGGTGAAAAATGTCATAAAAATGACACCTTAAACTGAAGATGGCTGACTGCATGTTGGGTTTTGGGTATGGCTCTAACGGACTTTTTTGCACATCTTAAGATATTAAATAAGCCTGCATAATTTCAGATACACAGAGCAAGCATAGCCCCGGTGGCTGATGTTTTTAAATATTCTGGGGCTTGAAACTGAAAAAAGGCAAAATTCAGAGGGTTGCTACAGCAACACTGTTTGATATTCTATAAAACCTTGGATAACTTTTGATGAGCTACTTGTGTGGATGATCTAGAGCAATTTTGGTCTCACTGGGTCAAATGTCCTAGGACAAGTTCATTCAAATGCAAGGCCTTTGGAGAAAACTCACACTTTTGAAATCAATGTAATACCAACTCTTTAAGGCTTTCCAGGCAAAATTTGAGATGGCTCTGCTCAGCCACCTTGGAGCTGTACCTCAAAGTGTAAAACATGAACTTCCTGTTCCCACTAGGTGGTGCTGCGACTTTCATTAAATATTGTCATATGTATGTGTTCAGGGGTGGACTGTCATCCTACTGAAGAAGTTTGGTCCAGATTGGATTATGTAGGTGTGAATGAAAGCCAATCAAAATTTCCTTGTGAATGACCAAAATTCATGGCCACGCCCCCAAGCGAAAACTCACCAATTTAGAAATTTAGATTGCCACTGGTGTGTAGATTACACTGATCAAATATTAAAGTGATCCCATCCAAATCCTAGGAGTAGTTAGACAAAGTATGAGGACAAAAATGGCCTAAAATCGCCCATTTAATTCAAAATGGCAGACTCCCTATTGGGTTTAGGGCATTGGACCCTGTGGTCTTTTTTGTTCATCTGGACATGTTACATATGTGTACCAAATTTCATACATTCACATGAAAAACAGCAGTGGGAACTGAACTAAAGGTGGTGCTGTAGAGGCATTTTGAAAGGGTACATGCTAAATGGACTAGTTCTTACATAATGCTTTTCTAATCTGAGCACTCAAAGCACTTATACAAGACATCTGCATTTACCCATTCATACAAGCACTTCCATCTGAATCTAAGCTAAGTGCTTTTACTGTCTAACATTCATACTCCAGTGCTTGTATCAGAGAGCAACTTGGGGTATCTTGCCCAGCCCGGAGCAGCTGGGAATCAAACCGCCAACCTTCCGATTAGTAGGTGACCTGCGCTACCACTTGAGCTACAGCCACCCTACAGCCACCCCCCTGTCTGAAACCATTAAAATAAATAAATTTTCACCAGACCTGACTTGTGCAAAATTTCATGTGTTATTGAGAAAGTTTAGGCCCTCCAAAAAGCAATTAATTTGCCCGCATAATCAAAAGCAGATACAATAGGGCCTTTGCACAGGTTGTGCTCGGGCCCTAATAATTACATGCAGAGTTGAGGCTGTCATTTTCAGCATCTACATGGATGTTAAAATCACCCACTATAATTATTTTATCACAGGGTACACCTGTACAGGTTGCCAGTCTGTTATAGGGCTAACACAGAGAGAGACACACAACCGTTCACACTCATATTCACAACTATGAGCAATTTAGAATCAGCAGCTGACCTAACTGACTGCATGTCATTGAAGCACCCACAGATGGTGCCCAGTTTACTACAGAAGACCTCATGCTGTCAGTTTGGAAAAAAAAAAGCCCAGAGACCAGCTCTCTACCAGCTCAGTGCTGTGTGGGGCTGGCATGCTCTCCCTCTACCTGGGTGCTTCGCTGATTCTCTGTCTCCCTGTGTCCAGTCCATGTGTTATCACAGTTGGGATCGGCTCCATCCCCCCATGACCCTGAAATTGATAAGCAATGGCTGGGGGTTCAAAAAGCATCATAAAAAATGATTAAAGGTTAAGTTTGTGTGTGTGTGTGTATAAGGCAGCTTCTGTGTAGTAGTTTTTGTCAATTTTGAAGTAGTTTTGTATCTCATTTGTGTGTATTTCAGTGGCCATTTTGACTTCCTCTGTAGTTGTGTTTTGCTTTGAAGTAGATTTTAGTATTGAAATGTCTTTCTAGCATTTTTGTGTCTGTCTTGGGGCATTTTGTGTCTTTGCCTGTTTTGTGTCTTGTTGTCATCATCTTTTGTGGTGCTGTTCTCATTCTGTTGCCATTTTCATCAGTTTTACTCTCTTTGCATTTCTTTTCATCCATCTCTCTCTCAGCCTTTTTTCATTTTTTAGGTTTGCTGTTCTTCATGGTAATTTTACATCTCTTAAGTGCTGTTTTTAACTCTTTGCTGTTAAATCATTTTTTCAATGAGTAATGCACTGCTCCATAAGAAGCTCAAGGAAGAAAGTTACAGTACATGGAGATCTGGCTGACATGACTTTAAATGTGAATAAATCTGTGGCTGGAATAACAGACTCATTTACAGACCATTGGACCAGATTCTGTAAAGCTGACTCAGAACATCAGGAGATGTTAGAATTCTTTCAAAGGGCTTCCTCTATAATACTGAATGCATCAAACTGGCTCATGTTTGACTGACATACAGTATGTGGATGATACATCACACATGGATCTCTTTGTACTGTACTATATTCTCAGTTACACCACTCAGTCTACTGCTTGTGGCCCAGGCAGATCAGACTAAAGCAGTAGTTTGTCACCATGCTGCTAAATGTACTATTGCTGTAAATGAGTGCCTGAGTACATTTCATAACTGTTTATTTCAAGCTGTTCTAAGGCAGGCTGAGCTAAGTCTTCATATCTGCCAACTCAAGCTTTTGCATATTCAGCATCTGATCTGAAGTGTTTTCCAAAACAGTGGCTTTGGTTCTGGATAGACTTTTTAAAGACGCAGGAAGTAGTTTTCTCACTGAGAGTATGAGGAAACACACACAGCAGCCACTTCATTGGTAAAGTGAGTTAACAAGCAGCCTTTACCTTTGTGCAGAGGTGGTCTCTTGTGGTTGCTCCATCCATTTGTCAAGTACTCACCTGCAGCAGGTTACTCATTACTGATTACTCACCTGTTCCTCATGTATGCTGATCAAGATGGGCTATTTAAGGCTGAAGGAGCCTCTCAGTCGTCACTGGATTGTTGTGTCAGAGTAAGGTATGAACGTCGGCTCCAGTCACGGCTGTTTGTCTCCTTGTGGATGAAGCTCTCTTCTCTGTGCAGACCTTGCTTGCTTTGGACCTTTTAGAGCAATTGGTGTCAGTTTGTGAGAGTCCACAAACACATCAGCAGCCTTCATCCCACTAACAATTCCCATGCACTTCTTCACTGAAGAAACCAAGGTCAGTTGTGGCTAAAAGCTGGTTCTGTGTCTGATCCACTGTTCAACAGTTTTTGTTCTTAGAAAATTCCACCACGGGCATGTAGAGAAATAATCTCAAGGGAATATAAGGTTACAGTTGGATGGTTATAGAATGGTTAAAGAAATGTCTGTTCCTGGTTACTTTTCCTTGCCTTTGGCAGAAACTAAAGCTCTGAGCTCAAAGAAAATGAACTTCAGAGCTGTCAACTTGATTCACTTTTACTGATATAACATCAAATCACAACTCTGCTGCTCAAAGAATGTGACTAAACTCACTAGTGTGTTTAATATGATGGTGGATGTTGTTGATGTGGATCTGCCACATGTCCACAAGTTGAACTGCAAACATGCATCTTTGCCTGGTATGTTCTCACTTTTCTGTGCTCTGTGGTGCTGTGTGGACCTGGACCACACAATGAAACATAACACAATTACTAGGGTTTAAAAGCGAGAGCCTATTAACATGATGAAATGAAGTGGCTGAAATGCTCCTTATGATACTGCACATGTTTTCATGTCATGCTGTGGAGGTGGTCCAATTTAAATCTCTTCATTCAGACTTTCAACATCTCTGAAGTCAATTCTAAAAGCTGGCAGTGGCACACTGCCCAAAACAAAGGCATAACCTGTGTCACTGAGTTACACTGCACCCTTCACTTCATACTGATCCTTTCAATAAAGCTAATCATCTTCACATGAAGAGCTCTTTTCTAAGCCAATGTTACAAAGTACTTTACACAAATTCACGACAAGCAGCTTTGAAAACAGTGTAACATTCAGAGGTCACCTGTGGGTTGAACATAAATGCTTAAAACATGTTTTTTACATTATGGCACACTTACACATCACAGGACTGAATTGTCTCCTTTCCTTTAATAAGGATGCTCCAGAGTATACTGTGCAAAAGCAGGTAATAAAGGAAGCACTTGATCACCTTTCCCTAATATGGGGTGAATTTGACCAGCTTTTATTATGACTGCCACTCTTACAATGTTGATTTTCTGACCTTTAAATATGGAAGATTGTGCAGCGAAGGTGGACAGACCGCCAGCTGTAGTGACACAAACGGGTGGTCAAACTTTTTGCTAAAGCAGTTGCTGATACAAGGTTTAATTCAAAGCATGATGTTTTCTGAGGTACAAAAATCTCTTGATGGGTTCACTGATTTGTGTGATGAAATAAGGTGTATGCATGATTTAATAATTTTATTACCTCCTGAGGAAAAAGAAAAACACGGAACCTGGTTCAAAGCAAAAATTATGTTCAGTGATGGATTTATTGAAAATATGAAAGTGGGTCAAATCCAAACAAAAACATGAAAATGAAGGTACTGGTAATTTGAATGTTGATGATGGTGGTGATCAAGGTGGTGGTGTTGATATTGATCCTAATGTTGGTGTTTCCAGTGTGGGTAAATGGTCTAATAACAGTGTCACCAGTAACAGGTCAAGTACTGTTTCCTCTGCACAAATGAAAGCAGCAGCTGAAAGAGCTGCACTTGTTGCTCAAACGGCAGCTTTAAAGGAACGTCATGCTTTGGAGGAACAGGAGCAACTGATAAAAATGAAAAAGGAACAGCTCGTGTTAGAAACTGAGCTAGCAGCATCTACTGCTAACTTGGTTCTCAGTGTTTCTCTCTGGCACCTACAGATGGCATGAACTCTTACTTTGAAAGGAAACGGACATCAATCAATGTTCTTAATCCCATGGCAAAAGGATACAAGCCAGTAACATGTAAAGGAACACAGCAAAAGGATATGCCACTACAAAACTGCAAACGATGGATGTGGATGGATGTCAATGGATGTGTGTGGGTGCCTTCCAGGACATGGTTGCGGAGGGTGGAGGTTGGGATTACCCATCCCTACCGTTTCCAACTGATTGTTACTGCCTCCCCTGGGCTGCAGGCGCCTGTAGGTCCCGGGGTGTGTGGCCGGATGTCTTGGCGTGGCTGTTGGCCTGCTCACGTGGGGGTTGTTGCCCAGGGGTAGCTTGGGCCTCTTCAGTGTGTGGGGAGGGGGGCCTGCTGGTTGTTCCCGGGATGTGCTCTCGGCTCACACTTGGGGGTGCGGGCTGCTCATTGCCTCTGGCTCTCTGGGCCTCCTGCCCTTTGGCCGTGGGAGCTCCGTCTAGGGTCTCTCTCCTTCCTCCTCTGGGTTGTGTGGCCTCAGGTCTTCTAAGCTCCTTGTGGGGCTCTTTCCCTGTTTGCCTCTGGATTGGGGGGGGGGGCATTGTTGTGGCTTCTTGCCCTCATTGAGTGCATCTCATGACAGAAACATGCATACACATACATTGCAACATAACACAGGAAAATTGTGTGTGTGTGTGTGTGTGTGTGTGTGTGTGTGTATAAATAAATACACATGCATACATATGTGTACATGTCTCTCCTCAGCCCCAACTGGTCGCGGCAGATGACTGCCCCTCCCTGAGCCTGGTTCTGCCGGAGGTTTCTTCCTGTTAAAAGGGAGTTTTTCCTTCCCACTGTTGCCAAATGCTTGCTCATAGGGGGTCGTTTTGACTGTTGGGTCTTCTCTGTATTATTGTAGGGTCTTTACCTACAATACAAAGCACCTTGAGGTGACATTTTTTTTGTGATTGGGCAATATACAAATAAAATTGAATTGAATTGAACTGAATGTCTCTTGTCCTCTAATTTTTTCTTCTCTCCAACTTTAACAAGACTAGCCTATAGACAACTTATAGAGCTCTTCTTCTAAAATCAAATATGTTTGGTACAACAGTGCTTTTGAATCATTTCATTTTTGAAAACTGCCAGACAAGGCAGGCTTTTAAAAAAACAGTCTTATTTTAATGCTGTCAAAAAAAAAAACAAAGAACAGGTTCTCTTCATACAGGTTCAGACATTGTTAAAAACAGAAGCCCTGCTGGTCTGAGATCAGTATCCCTTTCCCCTTTTATTCCCTTTTGACTTTTTTGTCTGCATTTACAAGACAAAAAGTAGTTTTAATGTTCATTACAACCTGAAAGAAACAGCTGGGCCACACACACGGCTTTGGTTAACTTGGTAGACATAAGCCAAGTATTTTTAGCCCAATTTCAGTGAAGTAACATCAGCAAATTTGGATATCCGCTAGAAACTGGTGAAGTGATATAACCAACAGTTTGAATGTCAGCCAGTAATACTATAAGAAAGTGTTCAGTCTTCTTAGTAATTCATCTTTGGTTAATATTGTTTTACCATCGTCACCACTAGGGTATCCCAGCTGCCATAGGGCGAGAGGCAGGGTAATTCAATTATTTGTATAGCGCCAAATCACATCAATCACCTCAATGTGCTTTGTACTGTAGGTAAAAACAAGTGATGGGATGATGATACCTCAAGGAGTGTACTGACACACTACACAAACTGTGTCGGCTCTGTATTGACACTGTGTTGGTCACTCAATAGTCACCTCTGCAGTAGTTATAAAATCATTGCAGGTAAACAAAATGAAAATAAGATGCTAACATGCTGCAAACCCAACATCAGCCAATGAAATATTTAATCGCCAGTCCTTTACTGAAAATATGATCTCATCATTGTATAATTTCATTTGATGTAAGATAGCTCTGTGGAGCAGAGCCGACACTTCACCTACAATAAAATAAAAAGTTAATTTATCTGAAAACAATTCAAACCTCTTACCAGAACAGAGTAAAACATATTGAATTGAAAAACTAACAGTAAACAATGCCTAAAGGAGAAAAAAATCAAAATTATTCCAAACTGGGGAAAATTTCTTGGAACAATCCACGAAGTCAGTGGAACAAGGTGAGGGCAAGCAAAAATCCAACAGCAAAACTCCAAGGTGGAATCAAACCCAGGTCTTCCTAACTGTGAGGCAGCAGTGCTAACCACCATACCATCATACTGTCCTCAATAGAAACCAAACATGGGAGAAATATGCTCTCTCTTTCTAGTCCCTGTCAGTACTCTAGCTGCAGTATTTTGGATCAGCTGAAGGCTTTCAGGGAGCTTTTAGGACAGCCTGATAATAATGAATTACAATAGTTCAGCCTCGAAGTAATAAATGCATGAATAAGCTTTTCAGCATCAGTCTGAGAAAGGATGTTTCTAATTTTAGAAATATTGTGCAAATGCAAAAAAGCAGTCCTACATATTTGTTTACTATTTGTATTGAAGGACATATCCTGGTAAAAAATGAGGCCAAATTAATGCCATCCAGAGTACGCATCTTGGCACCCAATATCTGCATCCAGAAGGATTCTGGAACTTAAACTCCTGGTGCAGTGGATGGTCTGAATCTGCCAGGGCCAGTCTGGCCTTTTTCACTGACCTCACCTTTTGTTGGTCTGGGAGGTTGCTTGGGGCTGTGCAAGGAGTTTTTCCGCACACCTTTGCAATTCCTAGCAGTTTATTTCTGTTTTTAACATTTAAAAATCCGAACCAGCAGATGAAATTAAAAGTAAGAACAGACTCAATAAAATAACAGTAAAACATTTTCATAAAAGTAGAATCCACATTAAAACCACAGAGCTTCCGATAAAAATACATCCTCTGATGGGATTTAGAGTCTACGTGGGCTTCAAAAGTCAGCCTGTTGTCAAGGATCATTCCCAGATATTTATACTTGTCCACAACCTCAACATTTTCCCCAGAAATAACCACAAGCACAGTGACTGCACTGTGTTTTCTAAAATCAATGACCATCTCCTTTGTTTTGGAAACATTTATCTTTAAAAAGAAGGACTCACACCAGTCAGTGAAATCCCTGACCACTGACCCGTGATCTGGGTCATCACTGCTGAGTAGGAACAGAATCACAGAGTCATCAGTAAATTTTAAAATGTCTGGGTACTGTGGGTACTGGCTACAACAAGACGTACAGTTCCAGTAGCTGTCATGACCCATTTAATAGCGCCCTTTGGGTATTGGAATGAGGTGCGTTCATTGTTTGATTGTGGGTTTGTTTGGGTTCTGGATTCAATTGTATTGATGTGTATTTGTGATATTTTGCTTTGTTTAAGTTTTGTTTATTTGAATGTTAGTTTATTTCCTTTGGATTGAATTTGTAATTAATGCCTTTCCCCTTTGTATTTTTAGCTGAAAGTTTTCACGGTGCACAACGGAGATGTTGAAGCAAAAATAAAGAATTAAGCACCCGTAGAGACTCTCCATTTATTGATCCCAGGGGCAGCTACGGTCATATTTAAAAGGGTTCCTGTTGCATCTTCCACTCCCTGCCCGACCTATAAGCAAATTGAAGTGGGTCCAGATGTTCTTTAATTCTAGATAAAAGGATTTCCTTAATCTTTTCAAATGGCTTCATTGCTAATGAAGTGAGGGCAACAGGCCTGAAATCATTCACAGACTGCGGGGCCTTACTTTTGGGAACAGGAACAAAGATGGAGGCTTTCCAAAGCTGAGGGACCCTGTGAGTCTGGAGAGACATGTTAAAAAGAAAACTAAAGGTGCCTGCCAGCTGCAGGGCACAGTTCTTAAGAATACAGCCTCCAATACCACCATGAGCTTTTCCTCTCCTTAGTCTTCCGAAAGAGATTAAAAACAGTTCCACTATCAATGTGTACTGTGACATCTGAGGGCAGAAAACCAGGAAGCTCCTCAGTAAAATCATGAATATTAAAATGATTTTAATAGATTTTACAAGCATTAGACAACTTAAAAGCAGGCAAGGAATTAAAAGTAATCCAAGTCCTTTTGGTTGGCATCCCCCTCATAGATTGAAGCCTGTCCCAAGCCAGTGGAGAATTATTGGACCTAAACATATTCTCCACCCTCTCCTTATAATTAACTCTGGCTATTTTCAGTTCCTTCCTCACTTGTTTCTTGAGTCTGTGATATCGAGCCGTATCCCCATTATTAAAACCTGTATTTCGCAAGTTAATTAAACTTTTTACTGATTTGGAAATAAAAGGTTTATTATTCGGAAATATAGTGATGGATTTCCTGGGAGTGATTGATTCTTCACAGAAAGTGACATAAAATGAGATGGTGTCTGTAAGCTCATCAAGGTCAGTGCATGCATTTTTAAACATTTCCCAGTCAGTGCAGCTGAAACAGTCCTGAAGACAGCAAATAGACTCCTCCGATCACACCAGAACCAAATGTCGCTCCGGCTTGTGTTTTTTCAGGACAGGTTTGTAGGACGGAACCAAATAAACAACACTGTGGTCCAATGAGCCAAGTGGGGCTCTGCTTAAGGTTTTGTAAGCGTCTTTCAACATCCCGTAACACAAATCCAAGGACTTCGTAAGTCGAGTCGGACATGTCACATATTGATAAAAGCTACCAAGTGACTTCTCAAGCCTGCAGTGATTAAAATCCCCCATAATAAATTTGTGTCTGGGAAGGTTCCCTGAAGGCGATGCATGGTCCTCCCAATAGCCTGCGAAGCTGAATCCATGTTAGCCTTAGGATGAATGTAGACGAGGGTAATAAAATGCTATGAAAATTCCCTGGGCAGGTAAAAAGAGTGCAATGACACAGCAAGAAGTTCAATGTCGGGAGCACAAAGCATCTCCCCTTTTAATCCCTTTTGACTTTTTTGTTTCTCAGTAAAACAGCCGCAGATTTCACTGTGCTCATTATATGGAAGTTTAGCCTTTTTACAGAGAGATTCAGAATCATTAATAATTCAGACTGCTCTGCAATCTGGATATTTGAAACAGAAACAATAACAAAGCTGAATATCTTAAAAGGTTTGTGCTGAAACAGAACTCAACATAAATTTTGACTTATTAATAGTTTGCCAAACAGTGGTGTCCTTTGCCAAACGGTGTCATTTGCTTTCAGCTCATAAATATTAGGCTTTCTTCTCCTTGTTTGTTTTTTGTTTTGTTTTGTTGAGTAAGAACATCAGCATTCACTGTATAAACACAATAAGTTTCCACTGGAAAACTCAAATGTGAATTATATTTTACAGTTTTTCTCAGTTGGCAAAATACTAAACTCTGTCCAAATGCTCAGTACCCTGAACCCATTTATTGAAATGGTCACATTTTTGGCAGAACCTTAATCACTTTTCATATTGTTAGACACAACTTGCAATCATATTTTTACTCGCTAAAACACATTTTGCACTGTGATGCACTTGGGTTGCATAATGGTAAGCACAGGTAGCAAAAGTGAAACTCAGTGAAAGCACCGGTGTCTCAACTTAATCACACCAACTCAAAACTGATCACACATGTGGCTAATGATGTGAAGAAACCAATATAGGCCAGTAAAAGGAGTCCTGGTCCTTGAGGTTTCAATATGGACAGAAACAATCAGAGAGCCAGAGGAGGAAGAGGACCACCAGACCAAATGCAGACTAGTCAGCGCCATTGTGTTTCCAACTGCAATATATGGAAGCAAAACATAGATCATGAAGAAATCAGACAGGAGGGAAACTAATGCTTTTGAGTTGTGGTGCTGTAGGAGACTCCTACGAATTCCGTGGACAGCACGTATCGCCAATCTCGAAGTCCTGGAGCGAATCAAACCAAGCCACCCCCTAGAAGCCAGAATTACCAAACAGTGATTAGCCTACTTCGACTACGTGATGACAAGCCGCTCCTTGGAGAAAGACATCATGCTCGGAACGGTCAGCCGACGTAGAGGACAAGACCGACCAGGAACTTGCTAGCTTGACACCATCAAACAGGATACAAACATGATGTGAAGGAGCTCTGAGCTGCATCCTTCACTATATAGGTGATGAATCATTTTATATATTTGATATTGCCTGAAGATTTTGATATCTCGAAGATTTTGTTAAACCATATATTAATGAATGATTTTGAGTATTGATTTAACATATTTAAATATATTTAAGGTGTCTGATTTTAAAGTAATCATGGCATTTATTAACCCTTGTCTCTTCCGAGGTCCATTTCTGATTGGCGGGGGGGGGGTGTTTTCATGAAGCACGCACATGAGGATACTCCACCTGACTTCCATTCTCAATCAACAGATTGGACTGAACCATGGAGTGTGGAAGGCAGGGAGGGGGGATATTTTGTCATGGGGATTTTGTTAAAATGCTTTCTATTATTATTTAGATGTGTTCTAGTTTTGTTGAGATGCTCGTGTTATTCATTTTTCGGTTTAATAAGATATCTTATGAGATGCTGTGTACATAATTGTAAATATCTTTGGGAAGGACTCCCCTGTGGTTGCAAGGAACGTAACCTATATATAGAGGGCTTTTCTATGCTTTGGGGGGACTGGAGTTACTGCTAGGTGTGTGATGTCACTGTTTGATTTATTGTTAGTAAAGTAAAGACAGAGCTCTGGATATTTGAGTCACCTCTCATTTGGTTTCCTCTCTATGCACCTCAAGCTTTTTGTGGTTGCCATCTTGAAAGGGGTTGGTTTTCAGCAAAAACCCCACATGTGGTGTCAGGAGTGGGATTGAGATGCTTCCATTTTGAGTGTGTGGAGACCATTAGGAGGGTGAAGTATGGGACCTAAACAGCAACATAAACTCCAAAAAGCTGGGGAGGTTCCAGAAGAGAATTTAGAAGAGACGGCTACAGGGGGGGCATCTGCGACGGTGCATTTTAGGGATGAGTTGCAGTCATCACCAGATTTAAATACCCTCACTGCTTTGCTGAAGCAGTGTCTGCAGTCTCAGGTAGAGTTAAGTGAAAAGTGGGACCAAGAAGCTATCAAGCAAGATAGGAGATGGCGACAGATGCAAGTTCAAGTTAATAATCTGAGGGATGAGGTAGAACAGCGAGGTGAGCCTCAGCCCCGTTTAGAACCCCTTCTACAGTCTGCTGTTACATCAGTTCTACAACCTCAGGACCAGTCCGTGCCAGTAAGTAGGGGTTGGGCTCATGCCACTGTGCCCAGGCTAGAAGAGAGGGATGACATTGAACAGTATTTAACTACTTTTGAACGTCTGGCAGTTGCTTATCAATGGCCAGAGGAGGACTGGGTAGTGAGACTGGTGCCTCATCTCACTGGGAAGGCACGGGCAGCTTATGTGGCCATGGCAGCAGAAGACACTGGGGATTACAAAAAAGTCAAGGAAGCAGGTTTGACAGTTAATCCAGGGAAATGTTCCTTGGCCAAGCAGGAGACCCAGTACTTGGGTTATGTTCTGGGTGGTGGTGTGATCAAGCCGGTGCAGAGCAAGGTGGAGGCCATCCAGGCTAGAGAGAGGCCAACAACAAGGAAGCAGGTGAGGTCCTTTCTTGGTCTGGTGGGCTGGTACCGTCGCTTCATTAGAAATTTCTCTGCCAGGGCAGCACCATTGTCTGATCTCACAAGCACCTCAAAAAGGATGGTGTGGGGGGAGGATCAAGAAAGATCATTTCAAGACCTTAAGGGGGTACTCTGCCAGGATCCTGTGTTACAGAGCCCAGACTTTACTCTGCCCTTTATTGTCCAGACGGATGCCTCTCTTCAGGGAATTGGTGGTGTTCTTTTGCAGGGAGAGGACAAGCAGCCAGTGGCTTATATAAGCAGGAAGTTGTTTCCACGGGAGACCAGATACTCTGCGGTGGAGCTGGAATGTTTGGCCATCAAGTGGACAATTGACAGTTTCAAGTATTACTTGCTGGGGAGAGAGTTCATGCTTGAGACAGACCATAAAGCACTTCAGTGGTTGGAGTCCATGAAGGACACAAACAGCCGCATCACCAGATGGTTCCTGTCTCTTCAGCCTTATTGATTCTCTATTCACTATCTACCTGGGAAGGAAAACGTGGTGGCTGATTTCTTGTCTCGCAGCATGGATGGCGAGCCTCCTGAAGGGGGGGGAAATGTGAAGGAGCTCTGAGCCGCATCCTTCACTGTATAGGTGATGAATCATTTTATATATTTGATATTGCCTGAAGATTTTGATATCTCGAAGATTTTGTTAAACCATATATTAATGAATGATTTTGAGTATTGATTTAACATATTTAAATATATTTAAGGTGTCTGATTTTAAAGTAATCATGGCATTTATTAACCCTTGTCTCTTCCGAGGTCCATTTCTGATTGGCGGGGGGGGGGTGTTTTCATGAAGCACGCACATGAGGATACTCCACCTAACTTCCATTCTCAATCAACAAATTGGACTGAACCATGGAGTGTGGAAGGCAGGGAGGGGGGATATTTTGTCATGGGGATTTTGTTAAAATGCTTTCTATTATTATTTAGATGTGTTCTAGTTTTGTTTAGATGCTCGTGTTATTCTTTTTTCAGTTTAATAAGAGATCTTATGAGATGCTGTGTACATAATTGTAAATATCTTTGGGAAGGACTCCCCTGTGGTTGCAAGGAACGTAACCTATATATAGAGGGCTTTTCTATGCTTTGGGGGGACTGGAGTTACTGCTAGGTGTGTGATGTCACTGTTGTTCACTGTTTTCACTGTATGATTTATTGTTAGTAAAGTAAAGACAGAGCTCTGGATATTTGAGTCACCTCTCATTTGGTTTCCTCTCCATGCACCTCAAGCTTTTTGTGGTTGCCATCTTGAAAGGGGTTGGTTTTCAGCAAAAACCCCACACATGACAATCGCCTAAATAAAATAAGCTGTTCACGATTGACAAGAGTAGTCTAGTAATGCTCCCCTGTATACTCCGAAAATCATTAGGCTAGTAGAAAATAAAAACTGTGTATGTGCGTATTACACCAAAGTGTATAGTCATGTATGTATGGATCACAGTGATCATGGAAAAAAAAAACACTGCAAAAAATAATCCTGATCAGTCATGTGTAGGAAAAGCATGAACAAAAACCCAACACATCCTACTAGATAGGCATCTTCAGAAAATGTATATTTAAACATCTTTTCATTCATAAAACATCACATACATACTGTGTCCAAACAAATCTGTGGTTAAAGTAATAGGTGTATTTTCCTATCTAAGGGGAAAAAATAGTTCTTACAGCCTTCTTGTATTTCTGTTATCACATCTGCATTTCTTAAAACACTAGCTGACTCTAATTTTCAGTCACAAAGAGGCCAAAGGGGTCTGCACTCACATGAGCTCCATTAGGTGAGCTCACACACATGTATACTTTAACCATTCATCCCCAACTATTATGGTCTGAGCTACTATAGTTTGTGTTTTATAATCCCAATTTAAAACTTCTGAATGCCCTACTGTTTTTAATCACCCATAATAAACTCCTCTGTTGGCTCTGTGAAAGCATTATTGCAGCATGTTCTTCACATCCTTTTTCTAAGTGCGTTATAAGTTTGACTCGATAAAGTCAGAACATAAGCTAAAACAGTTTTAAAAACAGTACACGTCAAGAATAGTATTACCGACTAGATGTACAGCCCTAATAATCAGCTAAATAACTCAAACTCTCTGGCACGTGAGGAGTAAAATGTTTTTATTCATAAAAGAAACAATAACTTCACATGCCACTATTTTATAATGCACCACTGTTTTAATCAATGCAAAGTTCGACAAGAACCCTGACAGGTGGAGTTGAATAACATCGGGAGCAAACCTATTTTCCTAAAACACTAAGGACTGTTAGAAGACTGTTTAACCATTAAAGATATGTGTTGCCACACACTTTAACCATTGTGTGCATTAAATGATACATGTACGATACCATAATTGTCTGTATTACCCCCTGTGTCCATCCATCACTCATATGTATGATTTAAATTAGGTTGATGGTTAAGCCTATCTTTTGAGATGGATAAATAAACTTAAACTACTTTTTCCACTAAATTAGGGTGATCCTTGGTTTTATTTTCCCTGAAAGGACCTACAGGGGTTGGACAATGTAACTGAAACACCTGGTTTTAGACCACAATAATTTATTAGTATGGTGTAGGGCCTCCTTTTGCAGCCAATACAGCGTCAATTCGTCTTGGGAATGACATACAAGTCCTGCACAGTGGTCAGAGGTATTTTAAGCCATTCTTCTTGCAGGATAGTGGCCAGGTCACGACATGATGCTGGTGGAGGAAAACGTTTCCTGACTCGCTCCTCCAAAACACCCCAAAGTGGCTCAATAATATTTAGATCTGGTGACTGTGCAGGCCATGGGAGATGTTGAACTTCACTTTCATGTTCATCAAACCAATCTTTCACCAGTCTTGCTGTGTGTATTGGTGCATTGTCATCCTGATACACGGCACCGCCTTCAGGATACAATGTTTGAACCATTGGATGCACATGGTCCTCCAGAATGGTTTGGTAATCCTTGGCAGTGACGCGCCCATCTAGCACAAGTATTGGGCCAAGGGAATGCCATGATATGGCAGCCCAAACCATCACTGATCCACCCCCATGCTTCACTCTGGGCATGCAACAGTCTGGGTGGTACGCTTCTTTGGGGCTTCTCCACACCGTAACTCTCCCGGATGTGGGGAAAACAGTAAAGGTGGACTCATCAGAGAAAAATACATGTTTCACATTGTCCACAGCCCAAGATGTGCGCTCCTTGCACCATTGAAACCGACGTTTGGCATTGGCACGAGTGACCAAAGGTTTGGCTATAGCAGTATATTGACCCTGTGGAGCTCCCGACGGACAGTTTTGGTGGAAACAGGAGAGTTGAGGTGCACATTTAATTCTGCCGTGATTTGGGCAGCCGTGGTTTTATGTTTTTTGGATACAACTCGGGTTAGCACCCGAACATCCCTTTCAGACAGCTTCCTCTTGCGTCCACAGTTAATCCTGTTGGATGTGGTTCGTCCTTCTTGGTGGTATGCTGACATTACCCTGGATACCGTGGCTCTTGATACATCACAAAGACATTCTGTTTTGGTCACAGGTGCGCCAGCAAGACATGCACCAACAATTTGTCCTCTTTTGAACTCTGGTATGTCACCCATAATGTTGTGTGCATTGCAATATTTTGAGCAAAACTGTGCTCTTACCCTGCTAATTGAACCTTCACACTCTGCTCTTACTGGTGCAATGTGCAATTAATGAAGATTGGCCACCAGGCTGGTCCAATTTAGCCATGAAACCTCCCACACTAATATGAGGTGTTTCAGTTTCATTGTCCAACCCCTGTATATCGCCACATAACCCCTTTACCTTCATTCTGATGTGTTAGTGAGTAAAAGTGAAGTAAAGAGCTCTATCTGTTCTCTGTAGAAAGGCACACAACTGTATTTGCTGTACATTCTGGGTAGTGAAATGCACATTTTTGGGCTGAACACAGTTTTGAAACACATATATTCTTATGGAAATGTCTTCTCTGATTGAATAATTCCATAAGCGTAGGCAAAATTACGTGATTTAGCTGCTGATATGTGACAGGTTGGGAGTGACAGACATGTCTAGTGATTGCCATAACATATAGTACAGATGTCCAAGAACATCTTTGCACATCTGTAAGATGTCAACAGCCTTCACTAAACAGCAGTTCAGTGTCCAGAAAATGACAGAAGGCATTGTAGAGACGTCCATCACTATACTTCATGGTAAAACAGCCTTTGTAAAGCCCGGGTGTTATGGAATATTGTTGAATACTGCTGAAAAACAAATTATAGCCTCATGTTTGTGTTTTGGTGAGTTAATTGCTGTTATACATAAACTATAGTGAGGGAAATCCTGTAGTCTGAAGTCCCTCCTAACAACAGATCAAACACTAGATACAAACAGAAGACTGGTCCAGCTGGTTGGAGGACGGGTGTGTGTGCTGATTTCTGAGACATCCACAGCTGGCAGGAGATTACATCAGAAACAGGAATTATAAATTTCACTAGAGGGAAAACTGCTGGAATGTTGTATTGAAGGACACATTTGTGGGCTTTATGTTCCCTGTGAACAAACCAATCATAAAATACTGCATCTGTGAGAGTTGCTGATCAATAGCCATGACATAATGATGACTTGTCCAGCTGATGATTTTCAGATGTTGTACAAGATGCTTTTTTATGCCATTTTAGAATAAAAAGTCATGGAAAGAAGCCAGAAAAGACAAACCTTTCTAAACATATTTCCACAGGAGTGACTGTCATATGTACTGTTATTTTTACTTCTATGGTCATCTATTAATTGAAAGGTTGGTGGTTTGATCCCGGGTTGCTCCAGCCTGTATGCCAAAGTATCCTTGGCCAATATGCAGAAATCCGAGTAGCTCCCAGTGCACCCATTGTAGTGTGAATGTTAGATGTAGAATGTCCTTGTGTGAATGAGTCATGTATAAAGTGTTTTGATTGCCCATATAGAGTAGAAAAGCTCTATATAAGAACCAGTTCATTTACCATTTTCTGTAGTCATTGACATGAGTGTACAATGTACATGTTATGGGTACCCAAATTTAAGTTGTATGTCCACAGAAGCCAGGATTGTCCTTAGCCTAAAAATTGCAGTACCAGTCAAATGTTTGGACACACCTTCTCATTCAATGTTTTTCTTTTTTTTTCCTACATCATAAGTTAATAATGAAGTCATCCAGATTATGAAGTAACACATAACAAATCATGTAATAAACTTCAATGTGTTAAGCAAACCAAAATATGTTTTAGATTTTAGATTCTTCAAAGTTGGCACCTTTTGCTTTGATTACAGCTTTGCACACTCTTGGCATTCTCTCAATCAGCTTCATGAGGTAATCACATGGAATGGTTTTCCATTAGTCTTGAAGGAGTTACCAGGGGTGCTGACACTTGTTGGCCGCTTTGCCTTCACTCTGTGGTTCAACTCAAACCAGTTGGGTTCAGATCAGTTGATTGTGGAGGCCAGGTCATCTGACACTCCATCACCCTCTTTCTTGGTCAAATAGCCCTTACATAGCCTGGAGGTGTGTTTGGGGTCATTGTCCTGTTGAAAAGCAAATGATGGTCCCACTTAGCGCAGACCAGATGGGATAGCATGTCACTGCAAAATGCTGTGGTAGGCATTCTGGTTAAGTGTGCCTGGATTTTTAATAAATTGCCAAAAGTGTCACCAGCAAAGTGCCCCCCATACCATCACACTTCCTTCTCCATACTTCACAGTGGGAACTACACATATAGGAACCATCCACTCATCTTTTCTGTGTCTTACAAAGACATGGCATTTAGAACCAAAAATCTCAAATTTGGACTCATCAGACCAAAGGACAGTTTTCCACTGGTCTGATGTCCATGCCTTTGTTCCTTGGCCCAAGTCATTCTCTTCCTCTTGTTGTTCTTCCATAGAAGTGTCTTCTTTGTAGCAATTTAACCATAAAATCCAGATTTCCACAGTCTTCTCTGAATAGTCGATGTTGAGATGTGTGTGCTACTTGAACTCTGTGAAGCATTTAGGTCGGCTCTTATCCGGGTTGCTGTTAACTTGTGGTTGCTGAGGCTGCTAACTGATGAACTCATCCTCTGCAACAGAGGTAGCTTTTCATCTCGCTTTCCTGGAGTGGTCCTGATGACGGTCAGTTTCATCATAACATTTGATGCTCTTTGTGACTGCACTTGACGATATTTTCAAAGTTCTTGAAATCTTTTGGATTGACTGACCTTCATTTCTTAAAGTAATGATGGACTGTCGTTTTTCTATCCTTAATTGAGCAGTTCTTGCCATAATATGGATTAGAGCATTACTCAAATAGGGCTATTCACTGCATACCAACTCTACCGCTTCACAACACAAGAAGGCAAGAAATTTGCTCTTGACAAGGCACAGCTGGTTAACTGAAAGCCATTCCAGGTGACTGCCTCATAAAGCTGACTGAGAAAATAGATGTGAAGATGTGAAAAACATCACTTTTAGCATTACTTTAAAACTTTCTGGTGCCAAAAAATTTACCTTTACAGTTTACCTTGTATAGGATCTTGGCACTACCATTTGAGTGGTAAAAACTGACTAATTTGTTTGTGCTAATCAGTCATCACTAAGGTTTGCTATCATTAGCAAAGTTATCTGTGGAATTAGCTACACATTCACAGAGCAAATAACAGTGATGCTAAAATACATTCAATGATCATTAATGTCTTTTTTCAATTATTCAGAAAGCCCAGTGACATCTAAGCAAAGTGACTCATTTACAGTATGTTGTACTGAGTATACATATAAGTTATGTCAACAGCAGCGTTCATTAACAATCAGGTCCACAAGGTTTTGCTTCTGTACACCACCATAGTGCATTTTATTGAGAATTACAGACATTTTTACATAGTCCCCCATTTTCAGAGGCTCCAAACAACTGGACAAACTTGGATGAGAATCCTGCACAGTAAATGACTGTCTGAAGTTTAGAACCCATGTGCATCACCAAATGCTGTATTTCCTTCCTATGAGATGCTCTACCAGGCTTCATTTTCTGCTTGTTTGCAGGTCTCTGCATTTAGTTTTGTCTTTGTTAACTGCAAAGCATGCTCCATTGGGTGATCATTTGAAAGAATGTAGGTGTAAGGCACTTCTGCACTGCCTTCTTATTTAAACCTGGAAACTCTGTCCAACTTTTAAAAATGTAGTCTTGTACTGTTGTCAAAATTAACTTGTCCAATCTCAGTTCATGTAGTTTGAGAATAATGAATTACTATATTAATTATATGGACTTTGTTTTAATTTTATGGATGAATACGGTATTCTTTCATAAAATGGCAGCATAAGGATCAATGCATATAATTAAATTTCAGTATTTGAAATAGGATAAATAGGTTGTTTCAATCAATAGAACGATAATAAATTCAGGTTTTAAAGACTATAAGTTGGTTTTTGTTTGGTTTTGTCTTCCAAAAGAGCCATAGATTTAGTGTGGACAAAGGCATAAGCACTCCTGTAGTCCAAGATAAAACACAGAAGAATTCATGAAACATGAAAACATGAACTTGAAGGGGTCCTTTGCTGCAGAGTGAAAAGGTTCAGGGGAGACAGTTGCACTGAGAGATGTAACATATGAACACCTCTTAACATCAATTTCTACTGAGATAGCAGGCTATTTATTTATGCCATAGACTCAGGAGTCTCAAGTGGGCTTTTCTTCCATGATTTGCTCCCCTAAGGAAGAATTTATTCCACAGTGTGATGAAGCAAGTGATGAATGTGATGACAAATATTTAGTTAAGAATTAAGACTTCACTTTAGCAGACATGGTGGACGACAAAGGTTTGGATGATGCACTAAAATGACTCAGGAACCACATTAGATTTTCATTAAGCAGCAGCATACACACTTCCAGCTGAGCTGCTGGGACGTCTGGCTGCACAGTATCCACTTTTTCTCATTAAACTGTGGGCACAAAAACTAGTCCCATAACGTAAATCACTACATTTCAAAGTTAAGACTTATTTTAATTTGTGGTTCTGTTAAGGTAGGTTAACACAATTTATGATTATGTGGTTCTCAACTTTTCTGAATTGGAACATGTCAGAAAATGAACTGCTGGGTTACAATATGGTAAGAACCAAGTCATGGTCTTTCAACTATAGATTGGAAGACATGCTGTCGTGTTATCTGACCAGAATATAAAAGAGGAATATCTGATCACATCTTTAAACTCACTCTTCCTTTATTATCAATCAATCAGCAGGAAAAAAGTCAGAGAACCAAATAAATTTTTAAAAATACAAGGTAGACTGAGACATTGCAAGCCTAGAACAGGCCCTTCAGGGAGCTGCTGCTGTAATGGAAAAATACTTAAATAAACTTTCACTAACTTAGCATATGCAGAATCATTGTTCATTTGTACCTTGTACCATGATGTTTTGCAGAGATTAGCTAATGGCATAGGTTAACCAAACACATTCTGTGTGTGTACCGTGGGTACTGTGTAAGCTGTGTAAACAGTATGTGTACATGAGTTTATGCAGGTGCCCCAGTTGTCTTGCTATAAGAACTGTCTGTAGAGTTTAGTTGTCAGACTTCTGCTGCTGTTCGGCAGTAAGAACCTGTCCCTGTTTGACCAAACAGAATTAAGAGTTTTGACTTGACCTATGACTCCTACTGCAGATCGTATGTTGATGATTTTTGCATTAAAGCTGTTAAAATTATTAATGCTTGTTTGTGATATTTTTATTTGGAAAGATAAATTCCACCACAGTTTTAAAGGATGAGATTGGATGCATGACCCTGAATGCTGGCTGACTGACAGAAGGACGCAGCACTTGATCCTCCCTTTAGGATGAGAGGCTGTCATCCAGCGGAGCCTGGGTTGCCAATCCAATACAGCAAAACAGTGAAGCAAAGTACTTGGTGAGAACACTCGACACCCTTGACACACAGAGTCATAGTGAGATTCCAAACTGAGGCAAGTCACTGGTTTGTGATAAATCTCCCAACTAAAAGAGTTGGTGAGAGAATGTGTCTTGGTTATAACTGTAGTGTGATCGGGGTTTGCAGGAGCTGTATTGTTTCAGTGGTGCACACCTCACTGGTACCTGAAAAGTACGGGGGTCTGTATGCATTGTTTGAATGTTTAAGTAGTGTACACCTTAGGCCACACAGAAAGACAGATAATTAGAGATAGGAAGCAGCCAGAGAAGGCCTGCTGCAGACGGGGGGAAGGGGGTCCTGTTCCCATTATGCAAATATATGTTGTAACACTTCCCTGGCAGTCTGAATTAAATGCAAAAATGGATGGAGCTGGGATTTCCTGCAAAAGGGAGCCTGAGCATCAGCCAACTGAAGCATCTGGGGCCTCAGTTGCATAAGTTGGAGGTAAGTAGCACAGCACAGCATGGAGCTCTGGAGACAGAGAATGAATGTAGTGTTTGAGCCACACTGGAGGCCTTTAAGTATGTAAAAAGTGTAGCAGAGAGGGAAAGACAGGAAGCAAGAACCTCTGACACATCCAGGGTTAATGAAAGTTTGTTTTATTGCATCATATTTATTTTATTCCTTGTTTTTTATGTTTATGTTTTATTCTATTTTATTTATCCATGGAATTTTTTTGCTTACTTTGTAGTTGATCTTGTAAAGCACTTTGGTCAACAATGTTGTTTTTAAATGTGCTCTATAAATAAAATTTACATTGACATTGACTGAAGTCTTGGCTGCATCAACTAATACTAATACACTTTTATCCCTGTCTTTCCGAGGAACTGAGGGGACTTGACCTGGAGTCCGTGCCTCCTGCTCCCCCACCCTACGTCACCCAACGTTCAACTGTCTACACACCTGTAATTACCCGGCAGTGGGCTTGCCAGATGCTGGCTGCTGTTAGGAGCAACAAGGAAGCTCCTGTAACATCTGAAGTTCCTGCTGCAACCACTGTACCCATGGTTGGAGTGATTGGCACTGAAGGACTAAAGTTGGTGTTTAGACCCTGGTCAGAAGCTGACGTGGCAGAGGAGATGAAACACATTTGCAGCCCACGTGACAACCTGACCCGGTGGGAGACTGAAATGCTGCAGTTTGTCACTGAGTACATACCTCCAATGACTGAACTGAGACGCCTGATGAACCGGTCTCTGGGTGATGATTATCACAATATCCAGAGTGCGTTCACCCCACACAGAATGATGGCTTGATTGGATCACATTACCTTTGACCAATGCAGAATGCAGAAGAGCAGCGACTGCACTTATTGACATTGCAAAGGATAATTTCCGTCTGAGACTAAATTTATCAGCCATCACCTTCATCAAACAAGAGTTGTGCAGTGCTCTTTGTAATGCCTGATGTCAGCCTCTCATTTGCACAGTGGCCTCACAAGACCCAACCCCATGGGCAGAGAGCCTTTGCAACCTCATGAAGTGCATCTCAAAGAATATGTTCTGAGCAGAATGACACCTGAACTGTCACAAATGGTTAAAACTCCTGCATAACTTGGACCACCTGCTCACTCACGGACATCCTCCAGCATACTGAACATGTGGAGGAGGGGCTGCTCCACAGAGTTGAACAGAAGACAGAGCAAGCAGAGAAAACTGGAAGATGCACAATTGTCCACGGTCAGTGCCTATGTAAAGACAAATCACTGGCCAGACCGGCAGTCGGTCGGTCAGGGCTAGAGCCAGATTCAACCCAGCTTGGGACAGCTCCACAACCTGCCACCAGTGTGGGCAACAGGGACATTGGGAGGCAGAATGACTACTGAAGCAGAGGGGGTGAGGCCAGGCTCCGGGATCACCTCTCTTCTTAAGAAACAAGAGTGACACACACACAATCAGATGCTACAGCACTGACACAATTATCTGCTCTCAATTTTACCATGTATGCTAATGTTGTGGGACATAAGCTGACCATCCTGTAATATTCTTGGTAGAATCTGGTGCTATAAACTCAGTTTTAAGAATGGATGCCTTGCCTCAGCCTGCAAAGAAAAGTGGTACCCCTTACAGTAGGATCGAGTGGGGTCCCAATTTCAGAAAACTTTACTGTTCTTGTGAGATGTGAACTAGATGATCAAAAGGTTAAACACTCCTGTGAATCTGTTGGGACAGGTTTTTGCCATTTTAGCATTATACTGAGCTCAGCACCAGATGGTATCAAAGTGTAACAGAAGGTCTGAGGGCCCATGACTTCAAATGATTAAGCATAGTCCAAGTTTTTTTTATGCATATGAATGAAAACAAAATGAGTAGTGTTGCACACATCTCCAGTGATCTAGTTACATCTGTACAAACACACTGCCCAGCAGCTGGAGACTACGTGCAGGAACAATCATTACGTTGCACATTACATATCAGTGTAGGGCCAGATAGAGACTATGAGGGACAATGGTTTAATAAGATGGAGCAAGAAAAGTTGATTTTGAAACATGAATATTGAACAGAGAACACTGCTGCTGCGTCTGTGTCTCTCACCACTGCAAAGGGAAAGCTCTTTTGTCGCTCCATCCCACCCCCCATGTGTTACTGGCTAAACTGACACATGATTGATGGGAGGACTTTAGCCCGTGGCTACAGCATTGCCTTAGTTTGATGGAATTTGCACTGGCTGTGGGCACCTCAAATAGTGAGGATTTTGACAGGAAAGCGGGGGAGGACATTCGGGGAGGCATGCAGCATCGTTGGGAGTCGATCCAGCTCCGGGCACATCGCCTAGCAGTGTTCGTGGTCGCTTGCTCACACCCTGAGCCACCCTGGCTCCTGGATGCCTGCTCTTTATGGCCTACTCATAAATATGATGTCTGCCCTATAGATTATCGGCAATGTTTTAAACACTGTCCCCCTAAGCAAAAAGCCACTGATGGAATAACACTGATGTTTAAATCACTGTTGAGATCAGGGATTGTGCCTTGTGAAGATAAAACTGCATGTACGCCTGTTTCCCAGTCTATTCAGTTTTAATTATATATGCTGTATATATGTTTTTCAGCCAGCACCTGATGTTTCAAATCCACACACAGTCTTATTAATTCCAACCAATTTTATATATTTCTGTGGTGTGAATCTGTGTAATGCATTCTGTTCTATCCCAGTGCATCCACACAGCCAGTTTTGGCTTTCTTTCCCCTTCAGTGGGCGGGCCTACATATGGACTAGGTGTCTGATGGGACACCACAAACCTGGAAATGTTTCCTAGAGCTCTCAAAGACAACTTGAAAAATATACATCTCCCCCAGGGGTCTGCTTTGGGCAGTATGTTTGACAATTTATTGATCTGCAGCCCCTCTGAAGATTCCCATAAAGTCAAGAGAGTGGCCACAAGGTAAAGCAACAGAAACTCCAGTTTACAAATAAATAGGTTGCTTATTTTGATCATGTTATTGTGAGAGGGCTAAAGTCTTTCTCTCCATAATGAGTAAAAACCATACAATTGGTTCCAAAACCAGCTTCCAAGAAACAAATGAGGAGTTTCCTAGGAATTACGTCATACTGTAGATAGTGGATCCCAAATTAAGCAAAGAGAGAGGCATCCCTCTCTTTCATGGTCCATGGTAAATATTTTGGTATGCAGGACAGACTGCCTTGAACCTGACAGACTGACTTGGACAACGCACATAGACGTAGCATTTGATGACCTGAAGGCGGCTCTGTCACAAGCCCCAACCCTGGGGCTGCCCAGACCTGACTTACCTTTTACTCCTTTTGTAGATCAAAAAGACCAACTATATGACATCTGTTTCATACCGGCCTCATGGGGGGAGCATTGACCTGTCATCTGCTTCCCCTACAAGTTGGACCCAGTTGCCTCTAGTCTTTCTCACTGGCTGTGCTAGCATCCTATGACATAATGGGTTATTCTGATGTAGTTCTTATGGTTCCACATGTTGTGACACACCTTTCAGCACAAAGATGGCTCAGACATCACTCAACATTATCAGTAACCAATTTCGCTGCCTATAAATTGGTTGCCGGAAAAACTGCCAATATTTACGCTGATTCACAATATGCATTCGGTGTGGTGCATGGTTTTGGTAGCCTGTATAAGCACAGGGGATTCCTCACTTCATCAGGGAAACACACACCTTTGTCGCCATGCTTATGGAGGCTGTTTTGCTCCAGCGTGCTGTTGTTGGTGAATGCGAAGCTCACACCTCCTCTACTGCTCACGTTTCTCTAGGTAACACAACCATGGACGATGCAGCTCAATCTGGGTCCTTCTTCCCTCTCATGAATCTGCATTCGACACCTGTTGACCTTGGCCCATATGCTGACCTGCCCACAATTTACTCCTTTTCTGGTCCCTCTGAACTCGTTCCAGTGACATTCTCTAAAATGTAGTGTAATATAGGGTCCTAATAATAAGCCATTTTTTGCTACGTGCTCTCTTCCATGCGTACGCTGAGCTGTCCAATGGGAAGGACCACGTGTGCAAGGGGGGGAATGTGGGCTCCTATAAACATAAATAGGTACATTAGAAGGTTTTCAAATTTGCAGCCGAATATCGTAGAAGGTGTGTTATTTGTACAGCACATAATGCCACAGATGCTACAAGGGGTACCTCAACAAGGACATCCTCTACCTCGGGGGTGCCCAGTACGTCGATCGCGACCTACTGGTCGATCGCAAGAGGAGTGCAGGTAGATTGCATGAAACTCCCTATTAAGTTGGGGGAAAAAATGTATATCACACGGCATTAAAAGAAGTAGAAGATGGATAATAAACTATCATCCATCCGTTTCGTTAGCACCCTATGCATGCGCATTTAACCATGCTAGCTCGCGAGCTGAAAAAGTGTGGGCACCCCTGCTCTACCTGATAGATCTTTTGAACATTTAATAATGAAGTTTACTGAACTTACTCTATACGAGGTAAAGAACTATTGTCTTGAAGCAGTGTATATATATATATATATATATATATATATATATATATATATATATGCAAATGGGTCAAGTTATTTCTAACCTCTAAATAGGATACAGGAGCCGTGGCAAAGATCTTTTGGGAGAAATTCTACTGGAAACTTATAGTGATATAGTAGTGATAATGATCCAGGATTTGTTATTCAAACCCGGGCTGAAATTTGACAATATTTGATTTTAATATTACACATCACTGTTCTTATCATCCAGCCAGCAGGTGCAGTGGAACAAGAGAATGGGACCATCAGCACTGAGCTGACCAAAGCTGTGAGGACACAGGTTTGTCTTGCAGTGGTGCATTTCTGTATTCACATGCAAACTATGGACAAACATGGTCTCAGCCCCTCTGAGATTGTGTTTGGAAGGTCTCCACTTACTGGTCTGGGTCCCGTTAAATCTAGATTGATAAATGGTTACTATGAAGTTGAAATTTTAATATACTGTGCAACCTTGCCTGCATCTCTTTCTGCACTTCACACATACTGTAGGTCAAAGTAATACTGCCCTCCCCAGCTATGGCAGTGCAGCATCCATTGAAGCTGGAGGACTGGGTGCTCATCAAGGATCCCAGATGGAAATACTGGAAGCAATGGCTATACCCCAAATTCAGTATCCCCTGAACTGAGATACTGAATTTGGGGTTTTCATTAGTTGTCAGTTATAATCAACAAAATTAAAAGAAAAAAACATTTGAAATACATCAGTCTGTGTGTAATGAATGAATATAATATACAAGTTTCACTTTTTGAATGGGATTACTGAATAAATCAACTTTTTCATTATATTCTAATTTTATGACCAGCACCCATATTTTCTCAAATAGATTTAAAGAGAGAGACTGCAGTAAATCAGTAGAAGGATTTCATATAGGTGAGAGTGATTGTAAAGGTAAAACCTATTTGTATGTCTCCGGTGAAACTACTAGATTTGCGTTGCCAGATCAGACCTATTTAGTTTCTGGTAATCTTGCCTATGCTTGTGCTGTTGTGGGGCGATGCACAGAAGACTTCTTAAGAGGCTACTGTATTGTATTCCCTTGACTAGACAAGTTGATTCAAGTGAGCTTATTCCCTATCATACACAACACCGTGGAGCTATCCCTTTAGGTTCAAGAATTCTTAGCATACTGATACTGATAATGGCACCGTGGTCCCAGGAAGAGATAATTACATTCTCCATGGTAGTAGAAAGGCATCTTTAAAAATCTGTAATAGCCTTTTCCTTCATGTAGCTAAAATTATGTGTGGCAAATTATTATACAAGCTAGAATGCATTAGATTTTATCTTAGTTTCACAGGGGAGTGCTTGCAAAGTTGTGGGTTCAGAATGCTGCACCTATTTTGAAAACCATCCTCTTTGTGGTGAGTCTCTAGCACACTTGCCAGATTTTTATCCAACCCCAGACTGGATTCCACCATATGCTGACCATTCAGAGGAAGAGGATGAAGAACTAAAGAAATGTCTATGATGGACGATTGGTAACGCAGAGCTAAGATGTGATGTTTTGTATCTTTCAAGAATTAACATGGCAGATGTCTTCCTATGAGAAATAGACCACTGCTTATCTTATGTAAATGAGTTAATTAGGCAAGATTGTTGTAAATGACATGTAATGAAAAATACCTAAATAAACTTCCACTTACTTAGCATATGCAGAATCACTGTTTGCTTGTACCTTGTACCATGATGATTTGCAGAGATCAGCTTAAAGCAATAGGTTAACCAAACATATATGTGTGCGTACCGTGGGTACTGTGTAAGCTGTGTAAACAGTGTGTGTACGTGAGTTCATGCGGGTACCCCAGTTGTCTTGCTATGAGAACTGTCTGTCTGTAGAGTTTGGAGGAAGATGAAAAATTGTGGTCAACAAAACCAATGGTGGACTGACTGAATAGCTCAAGTAAGTCATGAGAGAAGAAAGTAGCAAATTAGAACTTATAGGAACCTATAGGTGACCACATGAATTGTTGTTCTAGGAAATGTTGGCGTTATTCCTACTGTCTCTTTCTGTATTTTGTTATGACCCAGATCATAATTTTGTGTTTTGTGTTTGCTCCACCATACCTGGAAATGATGCTGTTCGTTTTCTCTTCTGTGCTTTGATGATGTAAGCAGGTTGCGGCTGACCATTGGCTGGAGACTGAAGGGTGCTGACTATAAACTGGGACCTGTCAAGCCTGGCTGGTCCCACCTTCATCCTATTTCCAACAAGGCTGTGCTGTGTATAATTTTCAGTTCAATTCGGTTCAATTTTATTTACATAGAGCCAAATCACAACAGTCACCTCAAGGCGTATTGCATAGTATATGTACATATTGTAAAAGGGAGGCAGGAGGCCTGTATTTTCTTTTGGATTGTCATGGCCAGACATATTTTTATTTGATATTCTCATTTGAAAGTTTGACTCTTACCCTTGTACACCCAAATTCAAAAAACAGTTTTAGTTGTTATCTATCGTCCACCTGGCCCTTACTCAGAGTTTCTGTCTGATTTCTCAGACTTTTTATCTGATTTAGTGCTCAGTTCAGATAAAGATAATTATAGTGGATTATTTTAACTTCCATGTAGATGCTGAAAATGATAGCCTCAACACTGCAATTAATCTATTATTAGTGTCATGGTCCTAGGCCGTATGCCCAGTGTTTTGTGTTTTTTCCCTTATGGTTTTGTTCCATTGTGTTTCTAAGTTTACTTATTGTCTAGATTCTTTGCATCTGTAGTGTTCTTTGTACTTCTTGTCATCCCCGTGTATTTGTGCTCCAGTGTCTGTTCTGTCACTGATTGTAGTCAGGCTGACAAAGAGTAAGAGCTCTGTTGAACCAAATATTCCTGTAACCTAATGACTTCATGTATTTTTTCACAAATACAATTTTAACCATTAGAGAAAAAAAAAATAGTCACAACCACAGACGCATCATTACGTTCAGCTACTTTCACAACTGTTATTTATTTACACTCTTTCTCTCAGATTGATCTTCCTAATTTGGCTTCAATAGTAACTTTCTCCAAACCATCAGTGTGTCTATTGCACCCCATTTCTACAAAACTGCTCAAAGAAGTCCAACCATTGATTAATGCTTCAGTCTTAAATATGATAAATCTATTCCTAATTGGCTATGTACCACAGGACATTAAGGTGACAGTAATTAAACCATTACTTAAAAAGTCATCACTTGACCCAGGTATCTTATCTAATTATAGGTCAATCCCCAACCTTCCTTTTATTTAAAAAAAAATCTTGAAAGAGTAGTTATCAAACAGCTAACTGATCATCTGCAGAGGAATAGTTTCTTTGAAGAGTTTCAGTCAGGTTTCAGAATTCATCACAATATAAAAACAGCATTAGTGAAGGTTACAAATGATCTTCTCGTGGTCTCTGACAGTGGACTCATCTCTGTGTTTTAAGATTAGGCTTAAAGCTTTTCTTTTTGATAAAGCTTATAGTTAGGGCTGGATTAGGTGACCCTGAACCCTCTCTTAGTTATGTTGCAATAGGCCTAGGCTGAATGGGACTTCCCATGATGCACTGAGTATTTCTTCTTCATTCACCTCTTTTCACTCTGTTTATACTCCACTCTGCATATAATCATTAGTTATTATTAATCTCTGGCTCTCTTCTACAGTGTGTCTTTTGTCCTGTCTCTCTTCCTTCACCGTTAATCAGTTATGGTAGATGGCTGCCCCTCCCTGAGCCTGGTTCTGCTGGAGGTTTCATCCTGTTGAAAGAGAGTTTTTCCTTCCCACTGTCGCCAAGTGCTATTTATCTGTGGCTGTGGCTTAGGAAGTAGAGCAGGTCAGCTACTAATCAGACAGTTGGTTGTTTGATCCCAGGCTCCTCCAGTCTGCATGCCAAAGTGTGTGTGTGATACTGATACTGTCTCATTTTATCTCTGTTTTAATAATAGATAACTATATTTTATATTTCAGCCCTACTGTTTTTGAAGTGCAAAAAGTGGTGTCTTTATATTTCCCATTCGCCAATCAGACAGATAAATATGTAATATAAAGCAGTTTGAACAAAAAAAAATAATGTTATAACTTTAACAAAGAATATATTAAACTATTCGTCTTAACTGCATTTAATTTATTTAGCCCCATTTTCGCATAGATATTACAGCTGAGAAACTGTGTCTGTGTTTTAAATTCCCTGTGACCCTGTGCTTAAATACTTTTTAATACAGAAGAGTCTTTTTGTTTACTGAATTTTAGAGGACACTTCCTCTCAAAGCTAACAGTATTTCAGAGCCTCCACTGAAGTGTAATGTCAGACACTTGAGTCATTGCTCTCCTTTACAGTCTGCTGCCTGGAGCCACAGCACCCCCTGCAGCTGCAGCCAACCCTGCGCAAGACTCTAAACAACAGATCATTCAATTTTCCTCATAAGTGTAACTGTCATAGACTGACATAGAGCAAAATCCTGTCAACTATGGAAATATCTGCTAAACAACTATGTTTGCTAAAAACGATGTGGAAGGGATTTAGATTATATTAAGCAATGAAGTGCCAAAATAAAACCATAAGACTTTACATTAAATAAATAGTGTTAGCTAACCTTTCAATAATAATTTTGTACTATATGTGCAGAAAATACAACCTGAAATTGGTTTTTCATAAAGATGATTCCAATGTTTAGCAGTATAACAATACATGCTAGAAATATTGTGTCAACACCTGACTCAAATAAAATACCAAAATTATTATTGTGCGTGTGTATATGGGTGGCATCCATATATGTTCTGATTTGCAGTGAATTTAGTAGGACTTTGGTATAAATAAATTAGCTCCTTTAAATGTTTTTCATTCAATTCAATTCAATTTTATTTATATAGCGCCAAATTACAACAAACAGTCATCACAAGGTGCTTTAAATCACAAGGTAAAGACCTTACAATTTATGTTTCTGTTTGTTTGCATCACCCACATCTGAATGCACAGCATGTGGTGCAAAGCTTATGAGTGTGTGTGTGTGTGTGTCAGTAGTCTGTCATTGCAAAAGAAGGCAAATTGAGATCTGAATACACACACCACAGGAAGTCTTCCTCCAAGCTGTCACTAATACACACACACACACACACACACACACACACACACACACACACAAACACACACGAAATCCAAATTTATACATTTTTGGGGGTATCTGTGCTTGTTGGTCACTCACTGACGAGCAGTGTCATGTGGTGACTCTTACAGAAAAGCAAGCGAGACCTGTTGAACTTGCCTATTTTATTAAACTGTACATAGCAGGAGTTGACTTTTCATGCTAAAGGAATTATTATAAGCATATCTAAATACCTCACATATGTTGGCTAAGGTGATTAGTAAAATGATAAATCACAATTTCCTTATTTGCTGACAGAAGTAATAAATAAAAATCTAATGAAAATTAATTCATGAAATTGCTTTTGAATTATGGTTCATCAGAATTATTTTTAAAACAAACTAATGAAAATAATTACTTCTCATAAGATTTTATACGTCATGTGTTAATTTCAAAAGTAACTTATCAGTAAGATGTTGTAAATTCCACTTATTAAATGTCCATGTTCTTGTTTTAAGTCATGCGCAAAGTAATAAGCTTAAATTGTCTTTATTGCAAAATGTTTTCCCATGTGCAGTCATATTCAGGATGATTATTACAACTATATTCACATGACAAATTATTACAAAATATAGAATAAGTATATAATTCCAAATTATTTCCAGTTCATGGATTAAAATGTAAGAAAACAGCTTGACAAAATTCAACAAGTATATTTTAATTTTGATCAGCTTCCAATACTCATAAACATTTATGCATTTGGGGGTGAAGCTGATTTGGAGTGAGTTTAGTAGGATTTTAATATAAACAAATTATTTCCCTTAAAATATTTTTTTTGTTCTAATTTATAGATATCATTCATATAAACTGCACAGACAATAGGTCTGTCAAATCTGCTGATAAAAGAACTCAGTGAAAAAGTAACCAATTTTCACAGGCCATGTAACATTGTATCACACTGATCCTCTCATTGCAGCACAGTGTTTGACACATACCACCTACGTAAACATTGCTGGTGAAGAAAAATCCGCCATGAATTGGTCAGGGAACATAAAGAGTCTCCAAACTCCCCAAATTTCAGTCTGATAGAGCTCCTAATCCACAACCCACTGGGGCCAAAGACTCTACTACTAATGTCCTGGTGCCAGACACAAGACACCTCCAGAGGTCTGTTGTCAATGACCCTATCCATAGAGCTATTTGGCCATATAAGAAAAACTTTTGTTTTAATGTTGCAGTTGGTTGATATATCAACCACAAAAATGTGAAAAAAAATCCATTTGTAACAAGTGTAGCACAAGAAACTGTTCGAGCCAATGCATTCTTTTTAAGAGCTTTAACACACTGAAAAAGTTTACATTTTCTCACAGCCTGCAGTTCAAATCTACTACTTTCTGGTAATAAAAACAATTTTGTGATCTCTGCTGTGACCCAGAGGGATAGCTAAGAGCCAGAATGAACACAGGTTTGGAATGAAAATACACAAACACATAGACACACAAAATGAACAAGAAGAAAGCTGAAGCCAAACAAGGACAGTCAGGTTTGTGGAGGTGAGTGTGTCCGTTGGTGGGTCATAAATATTTAAACCTCACTGCTGCAGGGCTGTATAGAATGCATGAACTTTTAATGAGCGCTCAGGTTAAATGGGACATTTTATGTCTGTAAATGGCTCATCAATTTTGGCTTAAATGTTGGGTGAACATCAATAAATATGGAGTCACTTTGTCTGCTGCAACTAAACTGGGTGTAGACCTCTGGAGCTTCTATGAGAACAATTCACCTTTACCTGGATTTTACTTTCAGATGAATTCTAATTTGACATGCATTATCAGCATCAGTAAAAAGTATATATTCAAATACCCCCTCATGGCGGAATAGTTAGGCATACACAAAATGTATATCACCACATTGTTGTATTGGTTTTATAAAATGTACTTCAATCTACAGGGTGGGCCATTTATATGGATACACCTTAATAAAATGGGAATGGTTGGTGATATTAACTTCCTGTTTGTGCCACATTAGTATATGGGAGGGGGGAAACTTTTCAAGATGGGGGTCGACCATAGGGGCCATTTTGAAGTCGACCATTTTGGATCCAACTTTTGTTTTTTCAATGGGAAGAGGGTCATGTGACACATCAAACTTATTGGGAATTTCACAAGAAAAACAATGGTGTGCTTGGTTGTAACATAACTTTATTCTTTCATGAGTTATTTACAAATTTATCTTTGTTTACAGCCATTGAAATGTCACAGAGGTTAACATGTGAGAAGCGGATAGAAATTGTGTTGATGTCTGGTGAACGCAGTAACCAGGTCATTGCAGCAGATTTCAATGCAAGACACCCTACAAGACCACCCATCTCCCATGCTACAGTTAGCAAACTGCTTGCCAAGTTTCGTGAAACTGGTTCAGTGTTGGATTTGCCCAAATGTGGACGCATGAAAACTGTCACTAATGAAGAAACATCAGTGGCTGTCCTAGCTTCATTCAGCAAGAGCCCACAGTGTAGCACCCGCTGCATGTCACTGGAGGGTGGCATCAGTCGAACATCCCTTCGGCGGATATTAGCTACTCACAAATGGCACCCTTACAAACTCCAGCTGCTGCAGCATCTCAATGAGGATGACCCAGATCAGCGCGCTGAATTTGCAGAATGGGCACAACAAAAATTGGAACAGGATCCTCAGTTTACACAGAAGATGATGATGATTCAGTGATGAGGCAAACTTTTATGTGAATGGTGAAGTTAACAAACAAAACCATCGCTATTGGTCTGACACTAACCCACATGAGATAGATCCCTCCAAAACTGTTGGAACAAAAAAAAGATGGTATGGTGTGGTATATTGGGTACAAAGATAGTGGGGCCATTCTTCATCAATGGAAACCTCAAGGCCACTGGGTATGCGAAATTGCTACATGATGATGTGTTTCCCTCTTTATGCACTGAAGCTGGCACGTTCCCTGAGTTTTTCCAGCAAGATGGTGCACCACCACATTATGGGTGTCAGGTCCGAGAATTCCTAGATGAACAGTTTCCTGGAAAGTGGATTGGTCGTCGTGGGCCAGTTGAATGGCCCCCAAGGTCTCCTGATCTGTCCCCCGTAGACTTTTATCTTTGGGGTCATCTGAAGGCAATATACAGGATATACACTTACTAAACTAAAAATAGCTTGTAGACGTATGAAAAATCAAAAAGTAAATGTACAAGAACATTTGACAATCTGAACCTCACACCCTAAAATTTATTGTTAGGGTGAGAATTCAATTTAATGTGTCTTCTTATTAAGAAGGCTCATTAAAGTGATGCTTTTCAAAATGTGGCCAATTCTATAGTGTGCTCTGAAAGTGAATTATATATGTAATTTGAAACAAAAATAAAGTTTACATTTACAGTAATATCAAACATTTCTTTCCATAAAACAGGTGATGTGTTTGGAGGGTGCAACAAATAATCGGACATCAACAGTATTGGCTGCCTTCAAAAAAGCAACTGAGAGGCACGGCATACCCTCAAGGTAAGTATTTCCAAGTCGCAATATTGAGATATAAATTTGATGCATAATTTTAGTAATATATGAACAACTTAAGCAATTGTTCAGCTGGACAAGCAGTTTTTGGACTTCTGACTCTCATAGTCCTTGGGTGTTCCCTTAATTACCTGTTAGTATATAAAGTCTTTCAAGCATAATATGCATAAACGCAATCGTGTGTGTTCTTGTGATCTTTATTAGATGTGTTTTAAATATATAGTCATAGAAGTAAAATGTTTATGACTACATATCTATACATGTCTATTAAATGTAGAAGTAAAAATGGGACAGCACTGGTGCCTCACAGTTTGATTAACATCTAGAAGGCCTGAGTTTGATTCCACCTTGGCCCAGGCCTCACTCTCTCTGTGTGCAGTTTGCATGTTCTCCCTGTGTCTGCTTAGGTTTCCTCTGGGTACTCCGGTTTCCTCCCACAGTCCAAAGACATGCACTTACTGGGGTTAGGTTAATTGGCTACTCTAAATTGCCCATAGGTGTGAATGACCCAGACAGGCCTTGACAGAATGTAGACATCTTTGTTTTTGGTCTGTGTCCACTACAGGGTTAGAGGGGATAAGGGAGTGGAGAATGTCCAAATAGCCCGATACATGTTCACTGTCCGTAGAACTGATCGAGGAAGCTTTATGTCTGGAAAAAGTGTTCCACAATCAAAGGTAAAAGACTCTTTCATCAAGTTATTATGTCAATTTGGTTCTTTTCTTCCACCAACATTTTGTCAAATTACAAAGTTATCAACCTCACAGCTGAAATGTTGAAAGAATAAGAGTTTGTTTATATGAATAGGATTGAACATTTGTGGAGGGATGTCAGGCCCTGTGCTGACTTTACTTCTTTACTAAAACACACTACATGACCTAGAGAATGCTCACCTTCTTGATTTTTCTTCCAGAGGTATGTTATTTGAGGCTGCCAGTAAGTTTTGACAACGCTTCAGATTTTAAGGAATTATTGAAAAAAACTATAATATGGAAGGCATTTCACTGGTTTCACGCTATTGTTTTCAAAGCTCACCTTACTGCAGTAATCTCTTTGTAACTGTCTTTTACAGAAAGATCTTGTTGCTGTACACACGACATTCCTTCCCAAGCTGAATGCAGACCTAGAAGCCTTTGTGCAAGGTTGGACACAATCGCCCACTCCGAACAGAAAGGAATCAAACCCCTGAGCAGCCTTGGCGTTTAGGAATGACACTTCATCCAGTCCATCAGCCAGAGAATATTGAAGTGATTATCTTCAACCCTGTTCATAACACTGCATTGAGAAGTTATACTAATCCTGTAGGTTGTTTTTATAAGCTAAAATGAGTCAAGAAGACCTGATTACATTATGTGCTCTTAAGTGTGGAATGATGACAAATTAATGTTATTTCAATCTGTTTTTTTCAACTTACAGGATATTCAAGAGTCGGACCTTGACCGCGATGTTGCTGCTGAATATGGAGAGATTGTGGATGGTGTGATTGTGGTCCCTGAATTAGAAAGTCCTTTGAATGAACAGCAACTGGCAGTGCTTAAGCTGCTGATCAATGAAAATGTTGGAAGAACAGAAACTATGAACCTTTACCTCCTATGTCGCGAGTACTTGGTGACTGCTTTGTCAGGTCTATGACTGGATAAAACTTTGGACTGGCTTTGTTTTGGTGTCAAGAATGTAGGATTGAATTATGCCAAGTATGTTATTCAAAGATTTTTCAATTTTATGTTTCTGACTTGAATAACAGTTAAAGGAGCAAGTGTGGATAAAGAATCAACTGGCTTGTGCTGTGTTCTTCAGTTGACAGTTACAGGGGTTGGCCAATGAAACTGAAACACCTCATTTTAGTGTGTGAGGTTTCATGGCTAAATTGGACCAGCCTGGTGGCCAATCTTCATTAATTGCACATTGCACCAGTAAGAGCAGAGTGTGAAGGTTCAATTAGCAGGGTAAGAGCACAGTTTTGCTCAAAATATTGCAATGCACACAACATTATGGGTGACATACCAGAGTTCAAAAGAGGACAAATTGTTGGTGCACGTCTTGCTGGCGCATCTGTGACCAAGACAGCAAGTCTTTGTGATGTATCAAGAGCCACGGTATCCAGGGTAATGTCAGCATACCACCAAGAAGGACGAACCACATCCAACAGGATTAACTGTGGACGCAAGAGGAAGCTGTCTGAAAGGGATGTTCGGGTGCTAACCCGAGTTGTATCCAAAAAACATAAAACCACGGCTGCCCAAATCACAGCAGAATTAAATGTGCACCTCAACTCTCCTGTTTCCACCAAAACTGTCCGTCGGGAGCTCCACAGGGTCAATATACACGGCTGGACTGCTATAGCCAAACCTTTGGTCACTCGTGCCAATGCCAAACGTCGGTTTCAATGGTGCAAGGAGTGCAAATCTTGGGCTGTGGACAATGTGAAACATGTATTGTTCTCTGATGAGTCCACCTTTACTGCTTTCCCCACATCTAGGAGAGTTGTGAGTGAAGAGTTAAGTTCAACATCTCCCATGGCCTGCACAGTCACCAGATCTAAATATTATTGAGCCACTTTGGGGTGTTTTGGAGGAGCGAGTCAGGAAACATTTTCCTCCACCAGCATCACGTCATGACCTGGCCACTATCCTGCAAGAAGAATGGCTTAAAATTCCTCTGACCACTGTGCAGGACTTGTATATGTCACTCCCAAGACGAATTGACGCTGTATTGGCCGCAAAAGGAGGCCCTACACGATACTAATAAAGTATTGTGGTCTAAAACCAGGTGTTTCAGTTTCATTGTCCAACCCCTGTAGGTTCCCTATCATGAGTGGTAAAAATAGGAGGAGGCACCACATTTGGCTGGCTGTCTGCTTAACAGCATGTTCACTTGTTCTTAGATTCAGAATTATAGATGGCTTATCCCTCTCATTCATGTACTGTAGCCATAATCAAAGCTTAGTATTAGATCGTTAAGCTGCTCTAATGTAAACTGTTTGTCCTCATATATTAATTGTCGCAACATCAATTTTACTTCCAAAGGCGCAACACCTTCCAACACATCATGCATTAGGTCTACACAAACACCTTCTGTCACATGGAAATATTTAAGTGTGTACAAACAAGAGTCCTCCTTGATGCCTGTGGAAGTGGGATCATTCATCATTACATGTTGCTGATAATTGACTCTGTCGCGTGTTACAAGCTTATCTTCATCAAAGACATGTTGAGCAGTTTTTTTGTCTACTAAGCAGAAGTGACAAAATGTTTTAGCTGTGAAACTCTCCAAATAGCCACAAAGGGAATGACAAGCAAGGTTGTCTGCGGTCAATAGGCAAATAGTACTATAAAGCAAGTAATTTCTACCTTTGATATTAACTGCAATACCTTGACTTTCAAGATACTTAATGTCTTCTAGCAATGGCTGTAGTATCTTGCTAAAGCCATATTTTTCTCTGTCTATGGTATTATAAAGGAGACACAAATAAATATGAGCCAGAGATAAGTTGTACTCTGCAGGCAGATTTCTCAAAGAAAAATACCCAGCACCCATTTAGTGTATTTTGGTCTTAGAACCTAAGGGATTAGTGGTTTCAGCATCATCAAAATAGAGCTGTATCTGTAATGCATTTGGATTTCTGCTGTACAAAGGATGTGTTGCAAAATGTGCCCCATCACAGTAGTCTTGCATTTTAACATCCATACTTTTATTAGACTTCATGTAATGACTCTGAAAATTCTCTCAGCTAAAAATCAGTCTGATGGTGTCAAGAATAGAAATATACTGACATGTGTCTGAGATCAGCACTTGTGCCACTTGTCCATTCTTTCTGGCAGTATCTGCCCTGTCCCCTGTTCCTGCATCAAAGTTATGAAAGCATCATCATCATGAGGTATAGAATGGGTATCTATAAAGGTCAGCATACTCTCTTGAACCTTGTCCATAGTCCTGTCTATAACTTCCTTTGCACGTGTAATGCTCCTCTGCGCATCACTGAAAGTTGTATTGGGTGAGGAATACATTTGGGCTACAAATGCAGCAGCACAGTCTTTAAGATTTGGTGAAACAGCTGTTACATCTTCATTTTCAAGGGCTGCTGTAGCTTCTACTCCAACAAGTTCATTACCAACGTCATTTGACATATAACAATGTTCCAATTGTCCTGGGACATAGTCAATTTGCTGATTTTTCAGCATTGTTGAATGAACTTTCTTGAGATGCTTTGCATAAGCGTTTAGATTGTGATATGTTCTTTGGCAGCTGTTCTGGCAACAAATAAGTTGAAAGTCATTTGAATATGGCATGAAAGGCTCCAAATAAGGTTCCTGACTTCTCCTCCAGTTTTACGCTTACACTTTGGACACACATACATGGTTTATCTATATGAAATAGCCTGGAGTTTGGAGATGAGCTCAACAACTTTGAATCTCTTCTTACATCTCATAAATGTGCTCCAGAAAAGAAAAGATAGACTGCAGTTGGACTGGGTAAACAAGGTTGCAAACCCAATATATCTTGAACAGCTTGTCAACTGCACTTGTCAGCCCTTCGTCTCCAAGTGGAAGAGCAATCTTGTCACTTCTAGCGATGATCACATACTGTTGGGAAGTTCCACTAGGGTGTCCAAGGCAAATGATGACAGGCTGGTAGGTCTTTGAATCAGGATTTTCAAGAAGAGAAGAGATGCTTGTTCCAGTCTGTAACACAAAAAGTTTGAAAAAACTACATTACAAAACTAGCAAAACCAACAAATAGACACTAGCATGACCAAAAATCAGGATGGTGAATTAAATTGTACATTCAAAAAGACAGAAAAAGAAAAATTAAGACAATAACAACATACTGGTACGAAGTCCAAAAGGTAGGAGATGCCTGATTTCACACTGCAGCAACTCCATTCTGCTCTCCGTCCTGAAGCAGTTGGTGGAAGAAGTTGCGTGAGCACCTGAAGTGCTTTAAAGCAAAGCATGTCTACAAAAACAACTAGACCTTTACCTTAGTCATGTTCAACAATTAAAGTGACTGAAGTATACAGTATATTAATTGCATTAACACTTTTAAATGGGTGCAACACAGCATACCATCACTGTTGTTCTCAGGAGCTGATGAAGGATTTACTAGATCTTGAGACAACTCCAAAGAACCAATCTTCATCAACTTTGGGATGATGTTTGTCTCCCATTTGAGAAGAAAAAGATCAGTCTTCCCCTCAAGCAGTTTTCCAAAATCTGCATCAAGCTGAGATATAGAAGAAGATGAAACAGTTCTTTAGTCAGTTTCAATACATTTCGCTCTTGTTCTGCATTCACTGAGGCATGGCTTCTTGCAATTAAATATTCTGGCTGTGCTTCAATTGAGTGACAACTGAAACCTGTATTCAGAAAGGAGATTGTAGCATCAATGAGTTTCCTTACCAGAAGTGGCATGTCAATAAAACGTGGATACTGATGAAATATCTCAGCCAATGTTGGTGACTGTGTTGTTATCCATGTTCTTCTATGTGTGTAGGTTTTTTCCATAGCATGGTTGATTGTAGAGAAGTTTTGAGGGGATAGCTTCATTCGTTTAGCCAGGGTGACCCACTCACTAACATCTTCATCCGTGTTTGTAATCAAAGTTACAGTGCTCGCTGACTTGCTCTTCCTGCGATATCTTCTCTGACTTTTCTCCACATCCCTTCGAAGGTTTCTTAGTTTCATTTCAATGAAGCCACTGTGTGAGTCTGGATCATAGTAGTGCTCCTTGGCATAGTTCAAAGAAAGAAGAAAGAAAGAGGGAATGAGGCATCACTCATTACAGCACTGTGCAACAGGAATGACAATTTATATTTACTTGCATATCCTTCATTGTGCTCCTGGATTTTGACACTTAGTTTAGGGAAAATGGTGACAATATTCTTGGCAAGGCACATCTTTTCATCACTGGATGGATAACTGTAAATAGCAGACAGCAACTTTTACCAATCGGATCACTAATGGTCTCTAATCAAGCTCACACACTGACTATAAAGTATAGCACAGAAAATAGATTTCATTCCATTGTCATATGTTTTTTGTGTGTCTCAAAGTGATAAAGTAAAAACTTACAATCCTTGTCTCTCCACAAGATAGCTGACACCAATCCTAACAAGTAGCATTCTGGATTTTGTGCAGATGGTGCCAGATTCCTCATATTCCTTTAATATTCCTGGTGCCTTCATTTGGATCAGTGCTCTAAGTGCTTCCCATCCACTGTCATCTTGATTCTTGCCATCACAGGCAGATAAAACACTAGTCCATCCTGGCTCGCTGTTTGGCAAGGGAGCAGGCTAGAGAACATAAAAATACAACAAAGTCCAAATTTTACAAGCCATTCATGCAGATTAAACCTCCAGACAAATATACAGTGCCTTGCGAAAGTATTCGGCCCCCTTGAACTTTTCAACCTTTTGCCACATTTCAGGCTTCAAACATAAAGATATAAAATTTTAATTTTTTGTGAAGAATCAACAACAAGTGGGACACAATCGTGAAGTGGAATGAAATTTATTGGATGTGTCAAACTTTTTTAACAAATAAAAAACTGAAAAGTGGGGCGTGCAATATTATTCGGCCCCTTTACTTTCAGAGCAGCAAACTCACTTCAGAAGTTCAGTGAGGATCTCTGAATGATCCAATGTTGTCCCAAATGACTGATGATGATAAATAGGATCCACCTGTGTGTAATCAAGTCTCCGTATAAATGCACCTGCTCTGTGATAGTCTCAGGGTTCTGTTCCAAGTGCAGAGAGCATCATGAAGACCAAGGAACACACCAGGCAGGTCCGAGATACTGTTGTGGAGAAGTTTAAAGCCGGATTTGGATACAAAAATATTTCCTAAGCTTTAAACATCTCAAGGAGCACTGTGCAAGCAATCATACTGAAGTGGAAGGAGTATCAGACCACTGCAAATCTACCAAGACCCGGCCGTCCCTCTAAACTTTCATCTCAAACAAGGAGAGACTGATCAGAGATGCAGCCAAGAGGCCCATGATCACTCTGGATGAACTGCAGAGATCTACAGCTGAGGTGGGAGAGTCTGTCCATAGGACAACAATCAGTCGTACACTGCACAAATCTGGCCTTTATGGAAGAGTGGCAAGAAGAAAGCCATTTCTCAAAGATATCCATAAAAAGTCCTGTTTAAAGTTTGCCACAAGCCACCTGGGAGACACACCAAACATCATCAAACGTATCCAGGTGTTGGAATGGCCAAGTCAAAGTCCAGACCTGAATCCAATCGGGAATCTGTGGAAAGAGCTGAAGACTGCTGTTCACAAACGCTCTCCATCCAACCTCACTGAGCTCGAGCTGTTTTGCAAGGAAGAATGGGCAAGAATTTCAGTCTCTCGATGTGCAAAACTGATAGAGACATACCCCAAGCTGTAATTGCAGCAAAAGGTGGCGCTACAAAGTATTAACGCAAGGGGGCCGAATAATATTGTACGCTCCACTTTTCAGTTTTTTATTTGTTAAAAAAGTTTGACACATCCAATAAATTTCATTCCACTTCACGACTGTGTCCCACTTGTTGTTGAATCACAAAAAATTAAAATTTTATATCTTTATGTTTGAAGCCTGAAATGTGGCAAAAGGTTGAAAAGTTCAAGGGGACCGAATACTTTCGCAAGGCACTGTATGTCTTATTAAAAAACAAGACTACAGTAATATTGAAAAACGGAGTAGGAGTCTTCTAATCTCACAGTCTTACCAGACATATCCCTTCACTTGGTGCATTCCCCAAATCTGAATCCGACTTAAAAAATATGTGGAATTTATCAAACTCTTTAATGTCTATGTCAAGAGCTGAATCAATAAATTCATTGAAGTCTGTGTTGTACTCGAAAAAGCTATCTACTGTCACTGTACAAGGCGCTTGTGATTTGCTTGCATCAATTAATTCTGCAGGACTATGACGTTCATAAACTTTTTTGCAGATCTCTTTGCCATCTAGAAAAATTGTTGGAAGGATTTTCTTCATTGTTGCATCCATTTGCTGAAAAATAGAGAGAAAATGGGTTTATTTAAATAATAAAATAAAACAGGATTAATACCGGAGATGTTATTACACTCCAAGCCTGAGGGACAGTATTTGGGTCTGTAGCAACAGATAGCTGCCTTTTCCCTGGCCCATAATACTCAGAGTTTAAAACCCTCAATGCCTGTGGTTCAAAAATGGCCAGCATACAGGTTTTTACTGCTGGGCTTACAGCACTATTGCTGAATGCTGCTTTATCTTTTTGAACACAGCCAGACACATTATTATTCAGTTTTCTTTTCAGGATCAAATTCAAGCTCTTTTAAAGCACTTTCAAGGTAAATTTTCCAGATTTTCCAGCACATTTACACTGTATATTTTTATACAAATGGATACAATCTCAAAATTATTTCACATTTATTTTTTCCTCCAACATCATCATTCTCCTATGTTGCTGCCACAGTATAACTCAGTCTAACGCAGTAACCTCAACTACTCAAAAATAATCAATCACATTAGGCTCCGCCCAAATGGTGAGAAATCTTCACGTGTCAAATTCAGCTCCTCACAAGAAGGTGAACCTGCAGCAGCACACACACAGCACACTCGTGCATGCGGCTGCTGCGTTCTACACATACACACACACACACAAGTTGTTAAATACTTGGGCTCGCGGAATTAGAATTAGAATTAGAAATTCCTTTATTTGTCCCACAATGGGGAAATTTAAGTGTAGTAGCGGCAAGCTATTGTACACAATAGATACTATAAACACAAAAAGAAAGTATGAAAAGATAAAAACAAATAAGAAAATAGAAATACAGAATATACAAATTTAAAAAAACTGTATACACTATGTACAATATAGGTAATATAGACAATATAGACAATGTGACCAATCAAATGTCAGTAGTGTAGATATGTACATAGTAGGCACTCTTATGTCTGGGAACAGTGCTGGTTAAAAAGTCTCACAGCTGCAGGCAGGAAGGACCTTTGATAGCGCTCTCTCATACATTTGGGGTGCAACAGCCTGTCCCTGATGGAGCTCCTCAAGTCTGTCACAGTTCCATACATCGGGTGGGAGTCATTTGACAGCATAGAATACAACCTTCTTGTCATCCTAATCTCTGTCACCACCTCCACTGTGTCCAGGGAGCAGCCCAGGATAGAACTGGCCTTATTGAGCCTATCCAGTCTCTTCCTGTCAGCAGCAGTCCTACTGCTCCCCCAACACACCACACTGTAAAAAAGAGCTGACGCCACCACAGAGTCACAGAGGGCGTGGTGGCCATCGGGAGGTTTCCCGAACGGCCAGTTGTTGAATTTCAACCCTAGCCCACCCCTGAATGGAGGTCATGGGCGCTTTGCTAAAACAGCATTTTGTCACAAGAAGCTTTTAACACAGTTGCTGCAGCAGAAATTTGACTAAAATAAAGCTAAAATAAATATGGGATCAACTTAATTTCAGCATAGTCACCATGCCGTTTTTGCATCCTTCTGTCAGTGTAACGATATAACTGGGGTAACTCAAGCATGGTTAAGTAGGCCAGACTAGCGCAGCCACAGCCAAATTTGTAGGCGTATACACAGAGAAAGCCAAGCCTACTAAACGGTTAGCCTGATTTCCACTTTCTCTAAGTCTTCAAGCTTAGCTAATCAAATATGCAAACAAGTTTCTCCTTCTTAGTTATGCTTAACTAGCAAAAACCTAAAGGTTGGTGGTCAAGGCTAACATTACATTCAGCAGTAATGGTGAAAACTTGTCTAACCAAAAAAAAATTAAGCTTCATATTAACAAATACAATCCCTGTGTCATTTTACCTTATTGTGGCGATTGTAATTTCAAGTATAAAATACACTTACCTTAGTTTTACTTCTTTGTAGAAATTGCAGTGACAGTTACCGCACATCCATTTTCAAAAGGCATTAACAAAGAAAAATAGGCGGGCAAGTAGGACTTAAAGAAGCAATGTGATTGATCAGTGGTTTAACACATTCAATTCAATTCAATTTTATTTATATAGCACCAAAACACAACAAACAGTCGCCTCAAGGCGCTTTGTATTGTGGGTAAAGACCCTACAATAACACAGAGATAACCCAACAGTCAAAACGACCCCCTATGAGCAAGCACTTGGCAACGGTGGGAAGGAAAAACTCCCTTTTAACAGGAAGAAACCTCCAGCAGAACCAGGCTCAGGGAGGGGCAGTCATCTGCTGTGACCGGCTGGGGCTGAGTGGAGAGAGACAGGACAAAAGACATGCTGTGGAAGAGAGACAGAGATTAATAATAATGATTAAATACAGAGTGAAGTATAAACAAGTAAATAAAGTTGAATGAGATGAAACAGTGCATTATGGGACCCCCCTCAGCAGCCTAGGCCTATAGCAGCATAACTAAGGGGTGGTTCAGGGTCATCTGATCCAGCCCTAACTATAAGCTTGATCAAAAAGGACAGTTTTAAGCCTAATCTTGAAAATAGAGAGGGTATCTGTCTCCCGAATCCAAGCTGGGAGCTGGTTCCACAGACCAGGGGCCTGAAAGCTGAAGCCTCCCATTCTACTTTTAAGTATCCTAGGAACCACAAGTAAACCAGCAGTCTGAGAACGAAGTGCTCTATTTGGGTGATACGGTACTATGAGGTCTTTGAGATAAGATGGGGCCTGATTATTCAAGACCTTGTATGTTACGAGAAGGATTTTAAATTCTATTCTAGATTTAACAGGGAGCCAATGAAGAGAAGCCAATATGGGAGAAATCTGCTCTCTCTTTCTAGTCCCTGTCAGTACTCTAGCTGCAGCATATTGCATCAGCTGAAGGCTTTTCAGGGAGTTTTTAGGACAGCCTGATAATAATGAATTACAGTAGTCCAGCCTAGAAGTAATAAATGCATGGATTAATTTTTCAGCATCAGTCTGAGAAAGGATGTTTCTAATTTTAGAAATATTGCGCAAATGCAAAAAAAGTGGTCCTACATATTTGTTTAATATGTGCATTGAAGGACATATCCTGGTCAAAAATGACTCCAAGATTTCTCACAGTGTTACTGGAAGACAAAGTAATGCCATCCAGAGTAAGGACATGATATGTAACATGATATGTGTATCCCAGCATTTAGACCAGTCAACATACACTATGTAGAAAACAATACAATATGTGTCTACTTGGGAATAACACAAAACTTCAAACAACACATCTGTTCTAAGAGTGTATGGGGCGCACACACACAAAAGCAGTGTCAACATTTGGCTATGCAACAAGTTAAATAAAGCTTTACACTACGTATATAAAGGTATCCCTGTTTTATGCCAGTATGAAGAAAGTTTATCATGTTGGCGCGTGTAGCATGTTAGCTAATGACAAAACCAGATAGAATGATGTACGGGTGTTGGGCTGTTCTCGGGCGCTTGGGGCCTCAAGGAGGCCTACTACTTGTATATGGGTGGCATGTTCAGTCCAGAGGTTATGACTGTCACTTCGAAAAACGGCTTTCATTACCTGCCCTTACCATAAAAAGCTGGTCAACACGGAGCGTATCACCGCCGAGACGTTAGATCAAATGTATTTCGAATTACCGTAATTACACCACCATTTGGCCTATGGGAAAGCTGAGAAATTTTGCTTCGCATCCAATATAGGGTTATTATGGTAATTTTTACCGGAAGTCCACGAACTGCAGCACTTCGGAAGTACATTCTGTCACTGGCACCAGGTTCATTATTGAGGTTAATCTTATTCTGTTTATATGTATGGGTGATATCTGCTTAAAACCCTAGAGGCAGCAGCCTAAGCAGAGAAGCCCAGACCTCCCTCTCCCCATCCACCTCCAACAGCTTATCTGGGGGGAACCCCAAGGCATTCCCAGTCCAGCTGGGAGATATAATCTTCTCCAGTGTGCCCTGGGTCTGCTCCGGGGCCTCCTCCTGGTAAGACATGCCCAGAACACCTCACCCAAGTCAGATGCCCAAACCACCTCAACTGGCTCCTTTCGATGGGGAGGAGCAGCGGCTCTGCTCTGAGCCCCTCCCAAATGGCTGCACTCCTCACCCTATCTCTAAGGGAGAGACCAGCCACCCTTCAGAGGAAGCTCATTTCTGCCATTTGTATTTGTGATCTCATTCTTTCAGTCACTACCCAAAGCTCATGACCATAGGTGAGAGTAGAGATGTAGATTGACCAATAAATCAACAGCCTCGCTTTCATGCTTAGCTCCCTCTTTACCACAACAGACCAGTGCAGCGTTTACATCACTGCAGGTGCAGCCCCATTGCATCTTTCAATCTCTGTTACCTTCTCCTACCACTTGTGAGTAAGACCCCAAGATACTTAAACAACTAGTTTCTCTCCCAGATTACCTGGTGTATTTAAGGTCTCAGTGTTCTTTAGTTCCTTGTTGCATCGTCGTCTGTGTTACCTGCAAGCTGGGCGCCTCTGTATTTTGAGTTTCCCTTTTGAGACCTAAGGTTGTGTGTTTCAAGTCTTATTCATGCCTTAGGATTTGGGATTTTGTATTTTGTGTTTTGGACTTTGTTTGTGAGCCGTCAGCTGTTGGAGTTTAGCTCAAGTTTTCACACATCCTGCATTTGGGACCAACCCTGCCTGCCACAGTGACACCTTGGCAGAGGAATTAAAAATATTAATGACACTGAAGGTTTAACAAAGTTTAATCAGCAAAACGGGTGTTTAAGCTTTTTGCATTAATTCAACCAAGTGATTCCTTAGAGACACTAATCTAAAAGTGTTGGCTGATCCTACACTGGTTCAACTTACCTTTTTTAATAAACCAGACATTGTAAAAGCTGAAGTCACCTCTCCATCATCGAGCTTTCCTTTGCTAACCTGTAAGAGTTAATAAAAACTTCCTCATATTGCACTCTAACTTCTCAGCATGCTGGCCAAAATGTTCAGCAAGAAAAAATTTATATGTTATAAGTCACAGAAGCTTGTCTACTTGCTAATGCTAGCTACCGTTTTACAAATTTGCAGATGGCAGCTGATCTCAGAACAGTAAAAACAGAGCCAGCAGCACACTAATCTAATGTACAAAAAACAGGGAAAAAAAAAACACTGGCCTCTCAGCTTGACAATCTCAATCCTTTGTTAACGAGACATGGACATGCCAATCGAATTGAGTCATGCTACAGATTTCAGTGGAATCAAAGGCAAACCTGCTATCAGTGCTAAGGGCCAAATGTATCTCATCTAATATGAGGTGCTGTGTGGATATTATGTTCAATAAAATGTTCATTGAAAGCTTCCTGTGACATTATAAGTTATAGCTCTGGTAACTATAATAGCTAGCTTGGGCAGTTCCAACTAGCTATTTGAAGTTTCAGCTTGTTTGCACAGTTGCTGACATACTTCCTCTTACCTGTAAGTCAAATCTGATTTAATGTGGAAAAATTCCACCCCGGTGGTATCCTGGGGGCAGCAAAGAAAATAAGATTTACAGGCAATCAGTCTAAATACTGATGGTGTAATTTTTCTATGCATATTACAGTAAATTTCAAAATAAACAAAAAAGTTTCATAATATAAAGTAAAGCAAAAAGAAAAAATTAAGCAAAAATGCTTTAACTATAGTGTGCCTCTGTAAATGGTAACCTTTCACAATACTAAAAAGGCAGACTCCTACTATCCTTAAGCGTCTCTATCTTTCACTTGTTTATGATGATTAGGCATTCTGTGATTGTGACAACACCAACAGAGCACATTCACTTGTAGCCTACTTCACTTCCTGGGGGACTTGACCACCTCGGGTCTTGACCAGTTTATGATGAGTCTGAGAAGGGGTTGGGAAAGAGCTTTCTATCAAATACTGTACCAAATGGCGGACATTAATAGTCCCGCACTAATGAGATGAGTCTGAGGAAAACAGAATAATGGCCTGGATGCTCCACTGACTATTGCAAACTAAGGTGAAAGAATAAAAGTCTTTAATGCATGAGTTTACAATTCCCGTTTTCTCCAGAGGCTCCCAGCACTGTTAATTGATGAGTAAGACAAAAGACATTTGCCAAATGAGACCAAATGAGAATACATCCAGATAGACGTAATGAATGTATGTGAAGCTGGGGCCCTTACAGCTGTGCAACATCAGGCTTCATTAACTTTGAAAATTGTCTTCCCAGAAGCCTGCGGTTGCCGGCTGATTGTTGCAGGGCATTAAGCAGAATCCTATTAAACTCCATTAAACAAAGTTTCTCTCCAAACAAAACACCAACTCTAATTCAACCAAAACTTTGGCACAAATCAATCACAGCCCATGATGCACTAAGTGTTTCTTTTTATTCACCTCTTTTTACTCTATTTATACTCCACTCTGCATTTAATCATTAGTTATTATTAATCACTGGCTCTCTTCCACAGCATGTCTTTTGTCCTTTCTCTCTCCCATCACTCCTACAGCAGATAACCTCCCTGAGCCTGGTTCTACCAAAGGTTACTTCCTGTTAAAAGGGAGTTTTTTTTTCTTTCCCACTGTCACCAAGTGCTTGCTCATAATGGGTTGTTTTGACTGTTGGGTTTTCTGTGTTATCATTATATAATATATATTATATAAAGCACCCTGAGGTGACTTCTCTGTGGTCTTCCTATTTTCCTCCTTTCTGGCGGTGAAAGGAGGAAACAACCGTTTTCCAATGTATTCATTATCCCTTCTTTGCACATGTCCAAACCATCTCAGCCTTGTCTCTAACTTTGTCTCCAAATTGCTTGACCTGATCTGTGCCTCTGATACACTCATTTCTAATCTTATCCATCTCAGTCACTCCCAATGAAAATCTTCATCTCTGCCACCTCCAGCACCACTTCCCATTTTTTTGTCAGTGGCGCCTTCTCCAAACCATACATCACAGCAGGTCTATCATTAAAAATTCTCACTCAATTCTCACCTTTCTTAATGTTGTTCTCATATCAGTGCCATGTTTCCCAACCCACATTAGCCTTTCTCATTGTTTCTACACATACTTCACTACTAAAGATATTTGTTATTGTGTGATGAACTTCTTATCTGAATCTCACAACTCATCAAAACCGTTTATATTTTTGTCCATCACAAATCAACAGGGGTTGGACAATGAAACTGAAACACCTGGTTTTAGACCACAATAATTTATTAGTATGGTGTAGGGCCTCCTTTTGCGGCCAATACAGTGTCAATTCATCTTGGGAATGACATATACAAGTCCTGCACAGTGGTCAGAGGGATTTTAAGCCATTCTTCTTGCAGGATAGTGGCCAGGTCACGACGTGATGCTGGTGGAGGAAAACGTTTCCTGACTCACTCCTCCAAAACACCCCAAAGTGGCTCAATAATATTTAGATCTGGTGACTGTGCAGGCCATGGGAGATGTTGAACTTCACTTTCATGTTCATCAAACCAATCTTTCACCAGTCTGCGTGTAGGATACAATGTTTGAACCATTGAATGCACATGGTCCTCCAGAATGGTTTGGTAGTCCTTGGCAGTGACGCGCCCATCTAGCACAAGTATTGGGCCAAGGGAATGCCTGTCACCGCCAGGAG
>JAMQGT020015157.1:0-26274 GCA_024447675.2 Pterophyllum scalare | reverse complement strand
CTTATTGAATGTGACTAGACCAGTGATGTGCATGTGGTCACTCTGACTGATTTAAAATTATTTGCTTCATCAGTTATGCTGTCTTCCATATGATGAAACACAGTTTTAGGGAACTTAAACGATTTGATGTGGACAAATTAAAATCTGAGCTTTCTCCTTTGGGTCTGGGGGCAGTGGCTGTGGTTTCTATAGTCACCTTTCTTACTCTGGTGGTTTTTACTGCACACCGTTCAGTAACTGCATGAAGACTAGGGTTAACTTTATGAAGTCTTCCATTCAGTGAAATAGTTGTGTATTGAAGCTTTTGTGTTAGATGGGTCTGTATTACTCACAGGTCAGGCTGTTGTGAGGCCTTGTGGATGATAATGTCCACACTGGGATTTAGCCTGCTTTGCCCACTGATGGCATAGAGGTGGTTTGGGGAAATGATCTGGCTGGAAATCGAGTTGGTCTGATGGTTCTCGACAGGCTGCAACTCTGTTTCCTGCTCTCAACTCTAGATAATCATGTTTTGGGGGATTTAATAAATCCGGCCATATTTCAAGATCTGAGATCTGCACCATCCAAAGTGTATGTCGTCTCTCCTGATAAGACCATGTTTTCCCCAGAAGCTTTTCTAATTCTCTATGAAGCCCACATTGAGAAACCATATCAATGAGTAAAATATCCCAAGTCTCTTTCAAATATTCTCCCTTCATGCCAAAGTCCTTCATCGCATGGTGTCCCATGACTCAGTGTTGACAAGCCTATCACTTAATGCTTATGTATGTTACACTGCAAACATTTAACACTAATTCATACTGAAGCCACTTTGCTCACTGAAGCTCTTTGCGATGGATGCAAAAATCCTATTATGTCCATGATTATGTAAGTGTAGGAGACATCAGGAGTGTGTTTAATGTCCATCTGCCTTTGACTGGGAGTTGTTTTTGCAGCATCACACTGACACTAGCTCAGCAGTGTGCTCTGTGTTGTGGTTAAAAGAAAACAAGGGAGTGAACCAAGACAATAACGCTGCTGACCGCAATTAAACCATTAATTAGATCACTAACAGAAAGCTTTTCAAAAAAAAAAAAAGTGTCTGGCTATCTGCTGTTTCTTGCTTAATTAAAAAATGCTAATACAAACTAACTTACAATGAAATGAATAAACAAGTCTGTAGCAGATCAGTAAAAGGGAAGCATGCACAGAAAGAACCGGGACCCAGGCAGGGAATACACCTCAGACAAAGTAATGCAGGGGAATGGAAGCTTGAACAAAAGAGGGGTTTATCTGGGGACAGACCGCAGCCAGTATGGTCTATGAACAAGGCTCTGGGTCACTTTAATTGCCCTGGACAGGGTGAAACTGCTTGGACTGGTAAATGCTGCGTTTTTATGCTGGGTTTAACTGCTAAATCTCCCATTTGAAGGCATTTGCTTTGATACTTTAATCTTGATGTAACTTCAATTTCTCTTGAACCCGTGACACTGAGTGAGGTGGTAAGGATCCACCTCATTCTAAACCCATTCTGATTTCTGCAGAAATACTGTAAAAGGTCAATTGGGATTATTTCACAAGCACACTTCATTTGTTCTGCTATTTCACAGAGTCACCACTAGGTGGCAACATAAACAGCTTGCCTGTGAGACACGCAGCAATGAGACTGATAATTTCTCCTTTTAAATGGAAGCGTTGACTCTACTCTTATATCCCAGTCATTATCATTGAAATGTATAATGCATAGAATTATTTTAGGCACCACCATTTTACATGCATGATTTTACCTTTAACATTAGTATGTGCTGGCAGCTCCTGGGGTGTGTTTGCACAAGGAGGTGGTGGGGCCCTCCTCTTTGTACTTCTTAAGGTAGATCCAGCAGACCTCTGCAGAGAGTACAGAAAGACAGTATGGACGTTGGGGATTGTCCCCAGTGGTTCCATTTATATTGAGGCAACTTTATTGATTGACAGTTACTAATATATAAAATTTCTTCAGTGACCCATGTTCTCATTTTTTAAGGTGTTCTGGACATGTTTTTTCCTTGATAGAAGCAGCAAAAATAAATGGCATGTTCTTCCCCACTACCAACCAACCTGTGCGCCTTCTAAATTGCAGGTGCTGAGGTCGTTGAGGACACTCTGTGAAACAGTCATTGGTGGCTGGGGGGCTCGCCGCTTCTTGGACTTATCTGCAGGCAGGGTGTTGGAAGAGGAAATGCTCTCGGGATTCATATGGACCATCACGTGTTTCCTGAGACCTGGAGAAGCAGGAACACTTGCTGCCCCCTGCTACCGAGAGTGAAACGTAAATGTGGGTCATCAGCAGAGGAAATGTGCATTCAAGTAAAGTAAACATCACTATCCCCACAGCCTGATAGAATACCATTTCATGTTTCTTCTTCCTTCTTCTGAATAAACTAAAGAATCCTTTGTTCTCCTTCCATTTCTTCTCCTTTTTAGGCAGGTCTAGGGAACAAAGAGGATCTTGATTAGTAAACGATAGGCAGCATAAACCCTGAATGGTGAGCCAGTATACGCAATTGTTTGGCTGTTGTTACCTTGCAGTGTAGATGCTGGAGATGCGATGACTTCTGCTGTTGTGACAGGTGTTACAGGCAGAAAACACAGTTGCCAAAAGACATGAGTTAGGTTACTTTTTACAGTGATAGCTGATATTTACACAGCAGTAGGTATACTGTAGGAATAAACCATTCTGTTAGGAAAGCTGTGAAAACAGCAAGGTTCTCTGAGACCATCAAAACAACAAATGCCAGAGAAGATCCCAGACAGGTATGAAGATGACATGGTGACAAACCCCGAGAGGGATCCTCATGCCCTCTTGGAAATTAGCTTAAAAAGAAACATACAACCACCAGTTTACTGATCTGATAACATATGCATCAACATAAACATGCTGCAGATACAGTGTGTTAGGATTCGGCTTCTGTTTTAGTGTCTGCAGTGCAAATTGTTGTTTATTTTATTAGGAACACCACATTACTACATGGTCAGGTCAACTCTTTTGGTCCCAAACAGCCTCATTTCTTGCCATCATCATGTTAAACATCCTTTGTTGCTGATATGACTGCATGATGGCATCACTCTTAAGATAGTCAGGTGCAAATTCATGCTGCCAAACTATAACTCTGCCTCATCCTAAATGTGTTCTACTGAATTCATATCTGGTGACTACGGATTCCTCATTGTCAAGTTCATAAAAACAAGTTTGAGACAACTTTTGCTCTGTGCCATGTTGCATTTCCCAAACAGCAGCCTGGACTGTTGACACAAGCAGCTCGTCTCCAGGGACTTGTGCTGCTGTCACCCACTTACGAGCCACCATCTGCAGCCTCAAAAAGAAAGGCCCGAGGCCATGTTTTTCCAGGTTTCTGCTGTTCAGTTTAGTTGAGTCTTTTGGCCGCTGCAGACTCAGATTTATTTTGCTTTCACGGGAGCAGAACCTGGCTTGTTCTGTTTAGACCATTCACTGCAAGGCTGAGGCTGTCATTTCTAACCAATGTCTTCAGTCATCGACAAGGAGCTTCCATCTGCTGCCCTGCTCACCATACTCAGTATACTTGAGAGACTCTTGTAGTTAAATTTTTTTTTTTAAATCCCAGTCTAGCAGCAGTTTTAGAGCAACTTAAACCAAAACAAACAATGAAACCATGGTAAAAGTAATTAAGATACCCCCCTAAATATCTGCTATTATGTATTTATGTGAAAATAAACAGAAGCTGCTGACCTGTACCTGGATGGTGTTTCTAACAAAATAACTAAACAGACACAAATCAATGTGACATTAGCTGAATATGATTGTGATAAAAGAACATTGTAGCTCTTTTAAATATTTGGAGGGACACAAGATCACAGAGCTTCTGGCTAGCAGATTTCACATGCTACATACCTGTTTGAGCTGCCTTGGGCTGATGTTGGGAGTCAGTGAGGTTTTTAGCTGCTGTGTCTATGGCAAACACTTCCCTGAGTCCGTGGTCATTTAAGGTCTTTGTCAGGTCCAGCGCCTCGTCGGACTGAGAGTCTTTCAGTAAAATGGTTGTTTCTACTTTAAACTCACACTTGTCACACACCACCGGTAGCAGGATGTTGAGTGGCAGTTTGGGGTTCACTCGCACCACGGTCTTATGGGACTCGTTGTAGTTGATCAACAGACGCACAGTTGCCTGCAAAGAGCAATGAAATTTGCTACATATGCTCCTTATGATGAAGTTTGATGAAACCCATGCAACTCTTTTTGCCCCCTTTTTACCTCAGGCATGTATGGCATCTTGATCTTTTCCTCCATCCCTTTGGGCTTCAGCACAATCTTCTCAGCTTCTAGTGAGCCAATAGGAGAGTTTGGTTTGAAGCTGATGTTGCTCTTGTTTGATGATAGAACATCAACAGTGTAGTCCGAAGGATTCAGGTGGTCACTTGCACAGAGAGTCACTACTAAGTCCATCAGTGGTTCACTGTGAGATGAGAGTTTAATGATGACGCTCTGTAGTTTATGAAAGTTGTCTACGTTGCAGTGGATTTTTTTCAAATAAACCTGTGATATGACCCACCTTCCATGCACCGTGACATTCTTCTCCAGCCCCCCTGGCAGAACCACACACAGCGAATGGTCTCGTTCCAATGGACTGACCTGCTCGTTCATCTCTATTGGACCTCAGGGGAACTCACGGGGACACCCAAGATCTGGAGCTGTTCCCAGTGTCAGATTAACCACCTGTAACATAAAGATTGATAAATGCTAGAAAAACAAATACCCCACAAACTAATGGGAACAACATAATTTATGTTATTTTTCCATTTCATCGATTTATGATTGACCAATAGAATATCAGTAAACTGTAATATTGGCCTGCAACATAACTGTTATTTGCTTCTTTGACTGCCACTGATATGCTGGCAAATAAGATGACATTCATAGTAGCGACCCTCCCACCTGTCCCCCTCAGAACAAGCAGATTTTTTTTCATAAAATAATTTTAGAATATTTAATGAAGCCATGAAAAATTCTTCACATTATCAAAACCGTCAGAGATTAGGTTGGCTCGAAATTTGGCTATTAAGGTCACCTCATTTTATGTACACTTTTAAGCCCTCATAACTTCATAAGTACAGATAGATACATTTTTCAGGGCTTAAAAAAAATGCTTGACTCCAAGTGTCACAATATTAAAGCCAAATCTTTTGTTCAGCATGATTTTTTTTTCTAAATGACTTTGATCTTTAATATCATAGTTTTACTTTAATCATAGTTTTCATATCAAAACCCCTCCATTACATGCCTATGATGTAGAATAACAGAGACGAGCACTGGTGCCCTGGATGTGTTTAATGATCTCTCAACCTCTCCTCTGATAGAACAAGAAAGTAACACTATCAGTTTGTGCCATGTAGCCATCTCCTGCATTTAAAAGCTTATGAGGGACCAAATTTTGACCTCCTGTGTACTTGAAGGGCGTGTGACTTGGACAATTTCTATAGCATCAAATTTTGCATGACTTTATTAGATATTCTAAAGTTACTGTACAAACCCCCCAGCAGACTGGGAGGAGATCAGGTGAGACATTTCCTCAGATTGAACTGATTTCATGTGGAATTAAGATTATCTGTTGTTTACTTTGTAGTACTTGTAGATCCAGTCACATAAATTTGCAAGATTTAATTTGCTTATTCACTGACTGTTATTAAGGGATGAAAGAAAGTTGTTGTTTTTTTTGGTTTTGTTTTTTTGATTGTTTGCTTTCCTTGCATCACAAGAAAAACAGGAAAAATAATAAGTAGATATTGGCCAATTTATTTGAAGCCTTGGGGCTGAATTTCACTACTGCCTAAATAAATAAATGCCAACAGACCAGGATCAAAATCTTTCAGGTTAATATTACAGAACACATACATGTATTTTTGCTTAGTTAAAAAGCAATATAAATTGTTTTCACTGTGCAGACTAAGCTGCACCCAGAGTCATCTTGTGTTTACAGAGATGACTTCGGGCTATTTACCGTCCCTCTTCTAGGTCATATATGACAAACCGACAAACCCGTTAGGTGAAAATACAGCGTGCAGGTCTCTCATAAGCGCAGCATGACAACGCAAAATAAATAAAATAAAAACCTCGAATTATTCCTGAAACCTGAACCACATTTACAATTGGTTTACTGGGAAGTAGGGAGCAACTTCCGACGTGAGCCCACGGTTAACTCTTTAGGTGCATTTCAGTACACTCCTCACCTCCTTCATGGCATTTCATCACTCCCTGGCTTCACCTTTGACCCCGTGTTGTTCTCTGCCATTGCTTAGACACGGTTTCTCAAACAGCTCCATTAAAAGTCAGTTTTTTGTTTTTTTTTGAAGGAGCTGTTCATATACACACACACAAATAATATATATATATATATATATATATATATATATATATGACAAAATATCAAGAAGAAATTTTTCTTTGCGTCTTAATCATTTAGCCTAATTCTTATTCAATTTAAATTAGCTAAAGAAATTATTTGTTCCAATATTAGCCTTACCTGTAAAACCAGCAGTTTAAAGTCTACATCGACAACAAAATTTGTGTGAATATATACACAACACATGATCCTCTCAGCCTGTATGTCTTCAGCCATGTTGTTCAAGCAGTAATGCTGAGTACCAAATAAGCTTAGGCTACACTGTTTCTTGAGTAAGAAGGATTAGTGCTTTTAAAAAGCTGCGTCTCTTCCTGCAATCACATTCAAACACACAGAAAGGATTCATTGCATGTGCACCCATTACCTTATTACACTCACCTGTGTCCACACAGTGTTCCCGTTCTCTTTCAGCTCTCTCTTTTGTGTTGTTGAGTGGTGGGAGGAGAGTAGTAGAGAAGGAGAAGGGACTTCTTTCAGTCTCTAATCCTTGTTTAGCAGAGGAGCCAGCCACACCTACAAGCCCTGCCCAGTCATGTGATGGCACTTTGCATGCTGGTTTATGTGCATGACTACTGTGTGTATGCTTTGTGGGTGGTGGTGGTTTGAAAGAAAAGGAGGGTTGATATCTGCATGGGCATGTGTGTGGTAACCTGGTGAGCCACTCTGCAACTTCAAACACCCCCGGCATAAATGCTGAAAGACTATGCTGCTCAATTTGTATTAAAAAACAACAACAACAAAAAAACTAATCCATGTAAGCTACTGATCCTCTGTATAGGATCTGGCTAAATTATGGCTGCTCAGCAAGACTCCATCATATTGTATAGCATGCAGGAACACGAGGCTTCATCTCTAAGCAATGTTGCTTTGTACACACTTAAACTTTTATCTCCTTCCACAGAATACATGAAATGAAGTTCAGCTACAGTAGCGATTCAACTCCCATCAGGGAGGAAAAAGCAGTGTTCACTGGACAGTATAATAATCAGTGCAGTGGTGGCCTTTCAGTTTTGCCCAGGACGGCTTTTTGCATCATTGGAAAACTGCAGTTTCTTGCTGGTACTTAGTCTACGCATTGTATAACCCTGCTGTAAATTGAGTCAAGCTCAGTCAGTACCCTCAGGGCTAATGTCTTCTGGGTAAGGCAGTAAATCACTTCCTGAGTAGCTGTAGGAGAGTTGAATGAGGTATAAAAGCTAAAAATAACACAAAGAACACTTAAGGCCAGGGCAGGGAAGGGGGCAGGATCCCCCAGGGGCTCATGGTGTAGCGAGGAGTCACAAAAATTAAACTTGGCCAATACTTATTCTACTATGCTACTTCAATATAGTTTTGTTCACCATGCAATTGTTTTTGGTTCAGTTAATTAAAAAAAAACATTACATTGTTAAAAATAAATATTGTTGAATAAATATTAAACTTCTGGTCTATTCCTCTGTGTCTCCCAGCACAGTCTCAAGAGCATGGAGGAGATTCCAGGAGACAGGCAGTTACTCTAGGAGAGCTGAACAGAGCCATAGAAGGTCCTTAACCCACCAGCATGACAGTATCTGCTCCTTTGTATAAGGAGGAAAAGGATGAGCACTGTCAGAGCCCTACAATACGACCTCCAGCAGGCCACTTGTGTGTTCACTGCCCAGCACCGTGGAGCCCAATTGGCATTTACCATAGAATACCAGAATCAGCAGGTCCACTAATGGTGCCCTGTGCTTTTCACGGATGAGAGCAGGTTCACCCTGAGCACATGAGACAGACGTGAGATGATCTGGAGAAGCCGTGGAGAACATTATGTTGCCTGTAATATCATTCAGCATGACCAGTTTGGTGTTGGGTTAGTGAGACATATCCATGGAGAGACACACAAACCTCTACAGGCTAGGCAACAGCACCCTGACTGCCATTAGGTATCGGGATGAAATTCCAGATCTGGGAGGAGCTCCCCCAGGACACCATCCATCATCTCATGGAACATGCCCTGATGTTGTCAGGCATGCATACAAGCACTCAGGGGGCATACAAACTACTGAGTACCAGAAATGAACTAACCTGCTGCATCATCTTTTTCACTTTGATTATTAGGGTGTCTTTGAATTCAGCCCCCTGAAGGTTGATAATTTTCATTTAACTAATTGTTCACTTAGTTTAAATTTCAATTGACTAACTGTTAAAACACTGTTTTGTTAGTTTTTTTAAAAAAAATACATTTATATAGCTTTTCCTTACCTGGTTTGAATTTTGAGTTCAGCTTAAGTTAACTGTATTTATGATGGTCTCTGGTGTCCACTGACAGGCTACACATAGAGTTTTTATTGTTTTGTTTTGGGGTTTTTTTTTTACACTGTATCTCCTTGTACTGTTTACACCATGGCTTTGACTGAGGGAAGGATTCCCTGATTTTCTTTTCCTCAATAATATTTGATTAATCAAGCCTTCCTTACAGAGAGGATGTTTTGTAAGACAATAATGATTTACTGAATTTCAAGCAGCATCCCACAGTGCTCTTTATTCATCTGTACAGTAGGTGAGCAGGAACAGGCTGTTAAGTGGGAGTTTTAATCAAATTAAGAACAGGGAACACATGCCCACACCGACTGTAATCTTGTAATCTCATTGACGAGTCTGTCAGTGGAGACTCAGTGAGCTACATGAGCTGGCTGCAGTAAACAGATAACCGTGTGACTGTCTAGGTTAATGAATTTCTTTTAATGACTAACAGAAAGAATATTTAATCACACCAGTCAGTCTGTCTCTCTGTTTCATTATTTAGCATGTTGTGAATAAATCTTTAGCGCCACTGTGAGATAAACAGATGCTAAACTATGACATTGTTTCCCTCTTGCTGCCTTATATTAAATTCTTTCACTTCAGGTACATCCCATTCTTGGAATGTGTGCTGCTCATTCTGTATTCTGTTCATCTGTGTGGGCATACAAACTCAAGTGTTTTTGTTTTCCCCGATTTAGAAGTCTAACAGGAACACAACCAAAGACAGAGGGCTAATTTGGAGCTTTACACAAAGCGACAAAGCCAAACGGGTTCCCGTCCTCTAAACAAAGTGACAGGCTACAATCTAATTGTGACATCGCACAGCCTGAACAAGGTTCCCAAATTCTTCACTGTGCTGCTAATGAAACGCTAGCACAGTCACAGGGAGCTGCCAATGAGGATGTATGTAAACCTAACTTTGGAAACATTGTTTGGAGCTCCCTGTGTGTTTAAAATGATTTATTTAATTCAGGTGCTATGAAAACACAAATATCTATTAAGCCTAACAATTTTAAACAATGTTCTCAAATCTCATTACCTCAGTTGAGAGGATTTGTATGTCTTGTCTTGATTACATCACTGACTGTCAAAGGAATTGTATTCAAAGGCATCTGCTATCTTTGATTTTAGCCAGATACAGTGCTGTGCATTATGGCCAGACATCCCCACCTTGGTCTCACCTGTAAAAAGGACAGTGTTGCAGAGGTCTTGTGTTTTGTTCAGCTTGCAGCCTTACAAGCCTAAGCCATGCTGTGATGTTCTTTTTGGAGGAAAGAGGCTTTCTCCCGGCAGCTGTTCCAAACAACCCATGCTTGTTCAGTCCTGTTACTGTCATAAACGTCAGCATTTAACATGCTAACTGAGGTCTGTAGAGTCTGAGATGTAGCTCTTGGGTTTTTCGCAGTTTTTCTGAGCACTGCACGGTCTGATCTTATGGTGAATATGCTGGGACATCCACTGCTGGGAAGTTTGGTGACTGTCTTGAATGTTTTCAACTTGTGAGCAGTCTTTTTCACTGTAGACGGAAGAATTTCAAATTGTTTGGAAATGGCCTTATAACCCTTCCCAGATTGCTTCTTTAAGATCATTGCATATCTTTTCTCCTTAGCACCGTGTCTAAATGACAGTCATTTGACCACTTTTTTCTGGATGGCATAGCTTCAAAAGGGTAGATGTTCTGAAAACTGACACAAAGAGTAAGGGTTGTATCTGACTGTACACTGCACGATCATGTGGTAGTGGCTTGCCTGCCCTAAAGCCATACTGTGCTTTATACTCTTTCTGGACTCTAGTGAGAATTGTAATTTACAAAATGAACATCATGCTGTCATCAGTAAGACTTGAAACTAGCCACAGAGGTCATAAACTCATCAGGAAAGTGTTCAAGTGTTCAGTGATAATAGATCTAGGGAGCTGAGGGTGCGAGTTGCCCTTTCTAGGCATTAGAAAGATGCAGGTTTATGGCACTTTTACATTGGCTTCACGTTTCAGGTGCGTAAGCTGTGTGCATGAGCAGGAATGAACTGGACTAGCCACTTTTTATACAGACCTAAGTACTTAAGATCTTGACAGTGCCATGGGAGTGTGAGGTTTTGCGTCCCCACTTATATTAAGCTATTTAAAATAGTACAGCCAGTCCAAGTGGATTTAATGTATCTAGTGAAACAAATAAAACACTATGTGAATACACACTACTTCAATAAGAACTTCAGGGAAGAATCATGTCTGAAAAAATCACTTAGTTGATCAAATGTGCAAATTTAACCAGCTTTTTTGCCAACACACCACCTTTTAATCAGTTTGAATCTGCATGTGGATATTGACAGTCACACAGTGTTCAAGCCATTTAATTCAGCAGCATATAGGGCAGCACAGTGACTCATAGTTAGACTAACATCTAGAAAGCCTGGGTTCAATTCCAACTTGGCCCGGGCCTCTCTGAGGAGTGTGTGGAGTTTGCATGTTCTCCCTGTGGGTTTGCTCTGATTTCCTCCCGCAGTCCAAAGGCATGCACTTACTGGGGTTAGGTTAATTGGCCATTCTAAATTGCCCATAGGTGAGTGAGTGAGGTTGTCTGTCTCTCTGTGTTAGCCCTGTGATAGGGTGTACCCTGCCTTATGTCCTATGTCAGCTGGGATAGGCTCCAGGCCCCCTGCAACCCTGACCAGGATAAGTGAATGAATGGATATTTAATATACTTAAAAAAAAGTATTTGTTTTTGTGAGCTAATTAACAGCTTGCTTTTTACAGAGATATGTACTTCTCACAGGAGCGCAACTACAGAATATGATTTGAAATGAGCTCAGCCTTAAAGAGCAGTAATGTTCATCCATCCAACACCGATGGGAAGTGTGTTTAGAGGAGTTGTCAGCTGTGTTCTCATTGTGAAGTGAAACTCCCTGCAGCCATGTGCATGGGGCATGCTACACTGAGCTCGAGGGTGTGTCCACTTCTACTAATAGTGACTCTGTGCGAGTCCTTCTGCTTGCTCAAATCACACAACTGTGATGTGTATTCTTAATGGTGCAGCTTTCGTGACACCTAAAACTTAATTATAGTGGTTCTCTTTTATGGAGGTGACAGTTTACACTCCGTACTGTGACAACATTCGTTTCACAAGGGCTCCATTTTATTCCAACAGAGGGCGCAAACTTTCCACAATGTAGGCGTTACATAATCGAATCTCGCTGTAATATAACAGAGTGTCCACCAGGTGGCAAGAATCAACAAGAAAAACACAGGGGCGTACAGGTCTGCACGTGAGGACGCACATGTCTGAAAATCTAATCTCCACTCCCACGTCACCAAATCATTAGTCTATAAATGTTTACCTTTTATATGAAAGGGAGACGAAGATCCTAACGTGGACAACAGTGAAAAATCTGCACATTATAAACAGTAAAAACAATATTTTAATAATGTGGCCAATAGAAATAAAACCAAATCAAAGAATCTGTAACTAGTGCAGAAAAAGCTAGAAACAAAGTCATTTTCTGGAGCAAAACCAGATATCTATATGGTTCTATGAGAACTCAAACACGTTAGACTGAAAAAAGAGAAACAAACAATAAAACAGGCAAATTCAAACAGTTTGAACTTAAAGATAAAGTGTTATTGTTTTTATTACAGTCTGAATATAGACTATATTAATGTCTGCGGGTGACAACAGGTTGCTGCCTCTCGCTTTTACTTGGATTTTCTAGAAGTGTACGTTCAGGCCATCTTGCGGCAGTCACAGCTTTGAGCACATCCATTCCCAGCCTGTGATGCCTAACCAACCGGAAGCGCGGATTGTTTCCTACATGGCCAGCAAGGGCGGATAAAAAAAAGGAAGAAATCAAAGGGGTCTTTATTAAATAATAAGCCATTAAGCGCCTGCCGAAATTTCTCTAAAGGAGGAGGACAGCGTTTAAATCTTAAACCGACCGGCTCTCCGCTGGAAAAAAAAAAAGAAAGAAAGAAAAGAAAAAGGATTATTCTGAGGAATATGGGATCTACCTTCAGGGTCCTTACCTGCTGGGCACCGTAATGGTGGTGAGTGTTCACATCTTTTGAGAAGGGTCTCTCAGGATTTTGGATGTGACAGTATACTGTCATTCAAGGATATTTGGACTTGGGTTAAATTTCTTTGCCGAGGCAGTAAGGTTTTTGAACTCTTGCGATAAGCAGACAGCCTATAGCATCAACATATTAATAATCTTTTCGATTCTCTCTTTGATATTCCTCCGCTAATTGCGCGCGAGGTGGCCATTAACGCCCTGTGTTGCTGATAGACCGCTATTTTATTATTTTCCCTTTCTTCAAGATTGTTTTAATTACGCAGACGTGTAGTCTTCACCATTTCTCCTGAGTATAGCCTACTTATCACAGCCCACTCATTTGTCTCGAGCTTAATTTGTTCATTTTCTCCCATTTCCAAACAAATAACAAAATGAATTTAAAAAATGTGCAATAGATAACCTTCACGTCGTGACAAACACGGGCTTCAATGATTAGCATCCTCACCGACGTGCTGGGAGGGACTAGACCTCGTATTTACAGGCCCCTGTAGTGTGAAAATGTTCCTCACTCTTGACAGAGGTGACGCAAAGGGGTGATCAATTTAAAGAGCTTTCAGTGAGGTAAGCCACAACTGAGGCGTCAGTAATAATAACGCCGTTGCATGTATTTATTTACTTTGGTAAACCAGATACTGTCAGTGTAAGGGATTCATTACAAGGAAGAGACACACATCTGCCAAGGACACGCCCAGACTCATTCAAAGCCATTCAGTGGATAATTTTGGATATGGAAATGAGAGCGCAAGAGATAAAAATATCTGATTAAGGACTTTAAAGAATACCTGTTTGACTCGGACCCTCAGGTGGCCCCGGACTTTACCGGTGGGGGTGTTGATAGGTGACTGCTGGTACGATTAAACGCGTCAGCCTTGATCGGTCGCTTATCGTGTCTATGTATGTTATGATTCATTTTATTTTCTTGTATTTTTTCCGGCTCCTGAAGCCTCCTTTCCGGGAGTGGTCGTGCTGCTGGTGGCGTATCTGGAGGGAGTGAAGACATAATGGCTGCGGCTCATTCGACAGGGTCTCGTTTGTGGCAAATATGATGTTTAAAGTGTCGTTTTTTTGGACTGCTGGAGGTTATCAACAATATGGCGACGGCTGCCGCGGCCCTCTCTACTCGTTTTGAAACAATTAAGGTACCGCCTGACACCCGCCGTCTCTTTATTTCTGATTTCTAATTAGCCTTGCAAGCTACTTCCAACAAATGCAAGTCTCTGTACCATTCGCCATTAATTGGTTAAAAATTAATACACCAAACAGCATAGAAATATCCCCACCTTTGGCCTACCACAGGAGGTTAAAAGCGCTATAAAGTGATGGTGAACACGCAGTAGAGGGGCCGATGTATGTTAACATAGCTGTCATGTAAAAATCTGTTTTCTGGCGTAAGTAAGTTTAGGTTCTTCTTTAAGCACCATGGAAAGCAGGACCCTTTGACACCAAGTCAGCTAAACTCATTTGAGCAGTCCAGGTGTATTTATTTATTTTGCCGGAGACAGTCTGTAGCGAAGCTGCAGCTGCTTTCAAAATATGATACATACAGGCAGGTTTCCACTTGTTTGTTTTTCGGAGGCAGCTGCTCTCTTCTTCAGCACCATGGACAGTGAACCGTCTGTTCTTGGGGTGGAAAAGAGAACTAGCATATTTGCTCAAGGGCATTCAAAGGAGGCGTTCAAAGGCACCTTAAAGGACAGGTGCACTCATTTTTCACAGTTCTTCTCAAGCAGTGCTGACACACCTTTATGATTTAGGCTTTGATAGAAATTCTAACAGAAAAATCCTCTGTGTAGGGCTGTTTTGGGAACCACCCCCACCCAAAAAACACCCCTTTTAAAATCTCCTGTAAATGCTGACTATGTCAGCAGGATTTAAATCATTTTAGAAATATTAAAGTTTTGTGGTATAATTTATATAAAAGGTATAAATGGTGTCTTCTGTGGCGTTTTGTTGAACCACCTGACTCACCACACCAGAAATACTGTACAAATGCAGAGAGCTGTGTGCATGTGATTCAGATTGCATCACTGTGAGAAACGTATGCTGCCATGTTTTCAGTTTGTCACGCTGAGACCAGGGATGACCACACTGATAACAGAGTTCAGAAGTGGGTGTGGATGTTTTGGCTACGGGCTTGGTAAGGCCTAACAACTAACAACCCACCACCCAGGATCTCATGCTAGACAAGCTGTCAGGCCACACGTCACAACACAGCCTCCCCAGGCAGTTTTTGGGACATAAGCAGATGTGTTTCATGGGACCTTCCAAGTGTGTGTGTGTGTGTGTGTGTGTGTGTGTGTATGTGTGTGTGTAGGTGTGTCTGTGTGTCTAGAAACACAGCACCCCCACCCCACCCCCACCCCTGACCCTGAAAAGGATAAGCGGAAGAAAATGGATGGATAGATCATTATTATTTATTAATGTTTTAACATAAAAAATATATATGATTCATAATTTTTTAAAAAAAAGGTTTAGCTACAGTTTGAAATGCTTGGAAAAGGAAAGTGTTGACTGAAGATGTTACTTGACTTTGCTATTTTGGTTCAATTTACTTTCTTTTCTTTCAGCCATGTCGCACAATTTTCATCAGCACACAGTATTTATTCTGTTACCATAGAGCTATACTTGATCAAGCATTACCTCGTTATAAGCACTTTTAATCCCCACATATTGAAGACAGCATAAACGCTAAATTCTAAACAGTTTTCACATCAGGAACAATCACTCTGTACCATGTCCAAGGCTGCTGTGTTCGTACTAGGGTTGCAGCAGTATACCTGTTTGTGAAGACACTATGGCAGGAAAGTTGGCAGCTGTTATACAGTGTAAATTCTCTTAGCTTTGGGGGAGCAAAAAAAAAAAAACTTTTTTGAAGTTCTTATGATTTCATGAAACTGTCATACTTTAGAACCCTAGTTTGCACTTATCAAATGTTAACATTTGAAATGCAAACGTCCTATACACAATACCAGATATAAAAACGCCCCTAATAGTTTCTTGCATAGTTGAAAATGATACAACTTTTGATATACCGTGCAAAAGTCTTGAGTCTGAAGGTCTTTTAAAGTTTGTATTTGGGCATTGGCTACTTTTTCACTCATTTTCAGTCCAGTCATTGTACCTGACCATTTTCAGAATAATTAAAGTTTTAGCCACTTGAATCATTGAAGAAAGGCACCAAAATCAAGGGATGAATAAATATTGTGTCTACATATAACAAACAACTTGTCAAAAAAACAATTTGATATTGTGTCTTTAGGCACTTTGTTACTGGCAGCCTGTGTGGAAAAAAACACATAACTTGTTTCTAATTCTTTAGTCAAATCTATGAAAAATGCCAAAGATAACAGTTTATCAGGCATAAAATGGCATTTTTGCAGCAACAAGATGATTCTCAAAGAGCTATTAGATAAAAACTTGGCATGGTGTGGAGTGTGTTCTTACAAATTTGAGGAGAAAAATTAAGGAAATGGGATAGGTGGAGGACGATATAAGTGGCAGACCTAAAAACAAAACTATCTACAGCAGATGAACAGTATCTCAAAGTCATGTCCTTAAAACAACTGGAAATGTTCACAAAAGACCTGACACAGTATCTGAGGGATGTAGCTGGCCCTTCTTTTGATTTTTCTGCTCATCACTGAAGCCTCATCAGAAATGGTCTCAGTGGAAGAGTGGCAAGTGTCATAAGCTGTCTTAAGGAAGAGAAAAAAGCTGTCAGCAAATGCTTCAGATTTACACAGATTGACACCAAAGTGTCATCAACCTTCTTATCTAACTCATCCAACTCTAGGAAAGAAAGCAAACAAGCCTATTTTGACTTCCCAGTTGCACCTTATCAGGCCTCCTTATGGAGAGCAAATTAGATGGTCGTGGGGCGAGGCGGGTTTGAGTCCTTCATTTTCATTTGGAAAAGGAAGAAAAGCTTATGACTCAAAGAGACATCACATTTGAGATTTTGCCAGAGGGGAAGTTCCTGTTTTCTGTGGCAGTGTAACATCCCACAGGGAATGGGACCCACCTGTGAGACTGCAGCAAGTGCCAGGCACTGTGGACCAGCTGATAATGGCTCCTCTGTGTTTTTTTGTTGTTGTTGTTTTTTTATTGTTTTTTGGCGGTGGTGTGCATCTGGTTTGTGTGTCTTGTCTTTTATCCTGTGGGAACAGGATGGGCCTCTGGGTGTGAAGGGTGGTACAGTAGATGGTTGGCAGGGGGAGTCTGGTGGTGCTGCTGATTGAGGTAGGGAGCAATAAAAAGCCAGTAATTAATGTCTACTCCATTTGTTTCTGCTGAAAGCCACTGGAAAAACAGTTAATTTTTTTCTGATTGCTTTTAAGGAGTCTAATTTGAAGCTACTCTACTATATTTTTTGTTTAGTTTTTTTTAGCATCTCTGTTGCTGCTGGCTACTTTTGTGTTCTTGTGAATCAGCTGAAAGTCTGTCACTGCCTTCCTTGAACTAGTTGTCAAAGGCATGGCTTATAAGCAGATGAAAGTTATTAATTTCCCTTTGATGATTGTGAGATGATTCCTATTTGCCAGTCAGTGGTTTTAAAACTGCTAATGCCACTCTCTTGTGTTACACAGTGAAGCACTCAGTTTTGTATTAGTCACTCGGGACCATTTGCATGTGAAATGCGTGTTTTCTCTCTCAGCCTTACAAACTGGTTTCATGTCGCTGTGTTAGAAGCATAACAGTGATTGCTTGATCAAAATCTGAAAGTCATTAGTGCCTAAATGTGATGGTAATTTAATATGTCTGAATAAGTGCTTTGGGAGAGGGTATGGCAAAAAAAATTTTTTTTAGGTCTGACCTGCAACATTTTCCAAACACTTTAAGCACAGCTCAAGTCTGAACTGAATGAATCGACGTGATTTTTTTTTCTGCGGGATCGTTTAGTAAATTAGTAAATGTCACGTCTCAATTTGCACAAGCTTGCCGTTCACTTTCTCTGGCATCACGGCCCCTCTACAGTCACCTCTCTGCTAGTGCAAACATTTACAGAAATGGTCTTCTAATAACTTAATAAATGTGGTTGAAATGTTGACATCACTTGTGTGACTGCAGTGTAGTCATACCAAACTGTAATGTGATAAATCCAGAAATGTCACGTGGCCCATATCTGTAAGCTTCAGACTACAGAGTGTTCCTTAATATCATTTAAACAGATAGTGTTTACACCTGTTTATGCTATAATATAGCATGACTAAGGTAGATGATTTGACCCCACCCCCCCACTGGTGCTGACTATTTTCAGGTCCAGGCTCATTCCCCCCCTCCTTCTCTCCCCCCTGCAGCTCCCTGTCCCAGCTGAGCCCCTCGCTTCCCTCTGAAGGAGCAGGATGACAAGATGGCACAGCTGCTTGTACCGCCCGGACCTGACAGCTTCCGCCCCTTCGTCCCCGAGTCGCTGGCCGCCATCGAGAGGTGCATCGTCGAGGAGGAGGCCCGGAGACGGGTGGAGCGCCGCAGTGACAGCGACGATGAAAACGGGCCCAAGCCCAACAGCGACCTGGAGGCGGGGAAATCTCTCCCATTCATTTATGGGGACATCCCTCCCGGCCTGGTGTCCACCCCTGTGGAGGACCTTGATCCCTTCTACAGCAGTCAGAAGGTTTGTTCTTCATGCTGTCACTTCACGTTCAGCTATAAAGAATAATATTCAAATGGGCATTGATGAATAACTCTAACACAAGTTCTTGGCTTTGCTGGCGTCAAAGTATCATTGTGTATGCTGATTTAGATTTCAATTATGGTATGAGTCATGCAGGAATTCTAATACATTACAGGTCTGCACTTTCTAGTTCTAGCTTTGCAGCTCATAAAAGCTTGAAGGTAATTGCATGATGCTCTGAGCAAACTGTTTTAAGTAAACAAATGGGCCAATGTGGCAGTTTCCGCCCACGCAGATAAAGTTCTGCTGAGTAAGATACAACAAGTCAGTTCAGCTTTTCTTCTGAAGGCAAGTTACACTTTACAAGTTAAATGCTCAGATGAACTTTTATTGAAAAATTCAAGCCTTGTAATCAAACTTTAGCACATTTAGCACAGTGACTTTAGCATTCAGTATTTGAACTGAACTGTAAACTCCATTTGAGAGCTTAGCCAACCCAGAGTCTTTAAAGCCCGGGCCAACAGAGGTGCTAAATGCTAATCTGCGCTGCTGTGCCAGTAGGACTGTGGTGCCAGACATGTCCTGCCTGCGGTGGACTCATCCAGCTTAATTAGAGTAACGGCTCACAGACCTTGTTGTGGTCATTGGACGGAGCCTAGCTCAGCCCTCCTTGCTGTTACACACATGCACAGCAATCTTTTATGTCTTAAGAACAAGGATGACCTTTTGCATAAGATGGATATTAACCAGATTTGTTTTGTCTCTCTTTCAGACCTTCATAGTATTGAATCGTGGGAAGGCAATCTTCCGTTTCAATGCCACTCCTGCTTTGTACATCCTAAGCCCCTTCAATCCTCTGAGGAGGGTAGCTATTAGAGTTTTAGTGCACTCATATCCTTTTAGAGTTTACTACAGATGCAGCTTGCTTTGGATTAAAGGGTTTATAAGGCAAAAAGAGGGACTTAAATGTGCTGCTGATGAACACTAAATGTCATGATTGGCTCAGACTTTTTAAGTAGACTTTTATATGCCTTGCAGCAGCTGAGCAGTTAAAGAGAAACATACAGACTGTACTGTGGCAGTGACGAATGAGGAAGTGTCTCAGCTGTTTAACTATCAGGGTTGGTTAAAGGGTTTACTAGCTGTATGGTTTATGCTCAAAAGTCCACATGTTGCATTGTCCTTGACTTTGTTTCCACGATGTTCAGCATGTTGATCATGTTCACCATCCTGACCAACTGTGCTTTCATGACCCTCAGTAATCCCCCGGATTGGGCCAAGAATGTAGAGTAAGTTGCCAGTTGTTTAGTTTTTTGTTTTCTCTCTCTGTCCTAATTCAGTTCATTTCGAAGCCACAGACACAGTAAATCTTAAATCTTAAATGTTTATGTTGATAGAAGAGATTCATTAGGGAATGATTTCAGACATGATCACTCAATCAGATTCTAATGATTACAGTGCAGGAGTTTAAGCGCGTAGTGCTTCTTTTCATAAGCTTTTTGAGTGAGATGGGAAGTGTAGCTCCAAAACTCATTTTTATCTCAAACACACAAAAATAAAACAAAAGTAATTAGTGACATATGATATTTTGAGAGATGTAGTAAAAATGCCACAAGCCTGTAAATTAAGGGACTGAGAACTGAACACAAAGCTGAGGGTATAAAAGGTTAATGGACATAACAAATAGCAAATTTGATCAAATGGGATGCTCAGACATAATTGGACAAATGATTGTTGTTCTGGGAATGAGAGGAAAATCCTAGAAGAGAGGTGGACACATTGTGCATTGATACCCAAAACTAAGATTATGCTGTTCCAACTTCAGCTGAGCCCTTGTCTCCAATACAGATGGGTGTAGTCAGGCAAAGTGATTCCAGCTCCCCCTTATATCAAAGCAAATCAGTGCACATTGCAGTGCATCTTAGGATAATGGGATAATCCAGAATTTTATCAAGAAAATGTTTAATTAATGATATGTAAGGATGCCGTGATAGAGGTAAAGCAGAGGTCTAGTACACCCCTGGATCCTGTCGCTCTGTTTACCTGTCTGTTAACCCTTGTGCATGTCTCTTAATTTCCTTTCTTCCTTACCTTCTTGGCCAGGTACACATTTACAGGGATTTACACCTTTGAGTCCCTTATAAAGATCCTGGCCAGGGGCTTCTGTGTGGGGAAGTTCACTTTCCTGCGGGACCCATGGAACTGGCTGGACTTCAGTGTTATCCTCATGGCGTAAGTATCATGACAAACACAGTTAATATCAGCTTAACATGATGTGGCTCAGATTACAAGGCCAAATACTTTTAATTAGCCCGACGGGCTAATAAGGCCCACTGGATGTGAGAAAAAGAAGAGATAAAAGGGAGAGGGCTGCAATAATCTGCAGCTTATTCATGTACGTTTTCGAATCAGGGCCAGGAATCTTAAATCTACTCTGTTATAATGGATGTGAGCCCCCAAAGCAGTGTGTATCTTAGCCCATATTTGTCTCATGCCTCAATGACTTCTGCTATCTGCCTTAAAACTATAAAAGGAAGCCTTCAGCATTACAGTGCATGTTTTTGTGACATAGTATTTGCTGATGTGAAGGCTTACACTGTGATCATGTAATGTAATAGTACTGTAAACTTATTGTGTCTTGAGAGATTCCTCTAATTGGTAATGGTTGTCTGAGAGGCAGTCTGTTCTCACTGGGTTTGCCTGTGCAATGCTGTGTAGTAACTGTGCATTTAATCCTGCAGGTATATAACAGAGTTTGTAAACCTAGGCAATGTTTCAGCTCTGCGCACATTCAGAGTATTGCGAGCTTTGAAAACTATCTCAGTAATACCAGGTAAGGCTGCGCCTGCTGCCAGCACTCCTGCCTTTTGTCCTCTGTGTGTGACTGTTTGTCGTTCCCTCCTCACCCCCTCCCCATCCTATGACCCTCCTCTTGTCTTGGCACACCTCATGTGTGGGTGCCTGGTGTGTGCGTGTGTGTATGTGCGTGTGCGCGTGTCCCACGCCTTTCCTGAAATGCCCCCCCAACCCCACCCACCCCCTCCTTCCTGTCCACCCCCCTCCCCCTTCCCTTACAGATATGTCACAGAGTTTGTGGACCTGGGCAATGTCTCAGCACTGCGAACCTTCAGGGTTTTGCGAGCCCTGAAAACTATATCAGTCATCCCAGGTGAGAGAGCCATCAAGGCCCTTAGCGTTAATGAAATGCTACTGGCTAACTGGCGCTAACATCCAAACACACATGCCCTCCCCCCCCAGCTCATCTCACTGTAGCTAAGCCTGACGACGCTCGTCGCCGTCCCTCATGCTGCCTTCATCCCAAGGCCAGTAAAAGCTGGAATCTGGCTCCAATCTGCACAGATTGACAGGATTCTTAGCTTTTAGATACATCCTTTAAGGCAGAATTCTTTTTGGTTGGAATCTATTCTTGCCTTGGGAGCCTTAAAAGTAGATTTTGTGCACTATTTCTTTTTCCTTTTTGCATGAGACATTGCAAAAGCCGATTTTCTGGTGGCAAGCACTTATGTGTGTAGGGTTCCTCCTTACCTTGTTTTTCCTGCGCATGTCTTGTTCAGTGTTGTCTGTTTTATGGAGAAATTGTGATATGGTGAGTGGTGGTTGGGTAACGGCATTCTAAACACTAGCTTGACTCGCAGCACAAATTAACACAAAGATCATACACCAATCAGCAACAACATTAAAACCAGTGACAGGTGAAAACCGTAACACTGCAAAACATTTGTTACAAAGTGCCATGGCACTCTGACAGCAGCAGTCTCCCCAAGCAGGACAATGGCCCTCATTTACTAACGGTGTGTACGCCCAAATCTGTGCATGTGAATGTTTCCTGCACAAATCAGTGATTTCTCGATATTTTTGTCTCTGTTACTTTACAAACACATGCTTCTTGTCCTCCACCTGTTTCCTTCTTTCTCTGATAGTCTGTTAGTCTTTTTTTTCATATCAACTTTGATTCCAAACTTTTTATAATTCTTATTTAGCCACATTGAGTTTCTCTGGGGAAATGACATTTAGCACCCCCGCTATTTCAGCCAGAGCATCACTTTTATTTGTTTATTTGTTATTTAACGGTCGTCACTCCCGTGGAAACACTCTGGAAAGTTGCCCCTTTTTTGACTTCCTACCCGGACCTCGGATACAATTATTTCAGTTCCTGCAGTCGTACTACTGCCATGAGACTTTTTTTTTTTTTTGTCTTAGCAGTACAGGCGTCTTTTTTTATAACATTGTTACCGCTCTCACCGCTTCCCCTCCAGGTGTAAATATGTTTCCTTATTTAGGCAAACTGGGGTGTTGCTATATGCAGATAGTATGCAGATCGCAGGCAGTAAATGAGGCTCAGTGTGTCCTGCCATTCCTAAAAAACAAATACATTGTGGAGCATGAGGGGTTGACTTGGCTACCCGATCCTAATCCATCAAGCATCTGTTAAATGTGCTGGAGCCAGCCCAATCCACAGAGCCAGAAGACTTCTGGCTCTGGGATGTTGTAGTAAAGCATACCAATTTATTGCTAGACATTCTAGCAGCTCTAGACAACACAGAACACCCCTGGAGGTTTTATGTCATGCCCTGATGAGTCTGTTTTAGAGCTCTTTTAGTGGCGTAACGAGGACCTACACAGGCTTAGACAAATGGTTCTAATGTTGTGGTTGATCGGTTCATGTGACCCATCTACAAAAACTGTCACTATTTGGATAATCATCTAATTTCACTGCCTATTACTTATTCTAGCCGTCATTAGCTACATTCAGACCCAAATTAAACATGCTGGGCTCATTCTTTTGTTGCAGTGCAAGCAGTGCCGGCACGTGGTATTTTCAAGATGCTGGAATGCATTTTGTGATTAAAGCAAAAAAAAAATAGGAGAGGTGTATTTGTGAAAATGTGGTTGTTAAAAGAACAGGCATGCAAATATCTGATCTGTTTTGTAGTTATGATCTCATTTTCTTGCTGAGAGTTTGATGAGGAGATCGATACCACTCTCATATCTGGGTCAAGGATAAATACAAGGCTTGAATCATCGAGCAGTTTTTGCTAGGTCAGCTAGCTGACCTGGATATGTCTAAATATCAAAAACATACCTGCAGTCAGCTCTAAACCTTTTGGCCTGTTTATAAGGTGACGAGAAATAATCACGACTGTATCAATGTCTTGCAACCAAAGACAGTCTGTGACAAAATGCTGACAGTGTTTAAAATGTAGTATGATCATGCGACCGCTATGATGTCCACTAACCAGTGAATAGGCTCGCACCATGAGGTTGTGTACAGATCAGCTTTTGTTGGAAAAAGCAAAACAGAAATAGAAAGGTGGGAGGTTAAATGAGCTTATATGGTCTGTATACATCAAACTTGATGTCCTACCAAGTTTGTCGAGCCAGTGTGGCTTGCAATGACTTTATAACATTGCTAAAATCTTACAGTCTGTAATATAATTCTCAGCAAGAAACTAAATAACACTGCTCGATTCCATTCAGCACAAACAAAAAGTTAGACAAAAATGTTCAAAACAGGTAATATGTCACATGCAGAAAACATGTTACATTAAAAAAATCTGAATCCTTTTTATAATGTGCCTCTGAAGCTCATAAGCAAAGGTGCATTTCTAAAACATAAAAGGGCTGGGGTGCACTCGTCTCTGTATTTGGTGACCCATTTTCTTTGTGCTTTACAAACCAGCTATATGAGAAATTTATGAGACCAGTTCTGTGACTGTCTCAGAGGGTAACCAGTACAGTCACCCTCCAGTTTATACTGCGCTTCACTGAACCCTCTCAGTCTGTATGGAGCACATTTTCACTGATCCTGTGCACATGACCCAGTACTATGCACTGGTGTTTTTGTGACTGCACAAAAAAAAGAGCTCACTTGAACTGTTTCAGTGACAGTCCAACTGGAAAACAATAGAAGATTATAGTTGTTATTTCAACTAAGAAAGACATGTGCAAATATCTAAGAAACAAGGGCACATAAGCAATCATTTATTAATGATCATTTTCCCAGAGACCCAAAAACCATAGCACTGTGATGGGCATGAAATACATAACTTTCTCTAGGGGTTTATCCATGATCAGTAGTGATCTGTGTCAGCTTGGTTCCTGTATGACCACAAGCAGTTCATACAGGAACCGCCATTCCAGATCCTACTGGCTGCTTTCTACTGTAAGCGCTTATTAGTAGCTTCTTCTCTTTACAAGCTTGTGGCTGCAATTAGCAGGCACTAATCATTCTGCAATGTCCCACTCCCACCCCACACCCCCCTTGCCCTCTCTCCCATTTAGGTTTGAAGACCATTGTTGGCGCACTGATCCAGTCGGTAAAAAAGCTGTCAGACGTGATGATCCTCACCGTGTTCTGCCTCAGTGTCTTTGCCCTCATCGGCCTCCAGCTCTTCATGGGCAATCTGAGGCAGAAGTGCGTACGCATGCCAATCTCCAGCAATACAACTCATTTGAACAACACACAAGAAATCAACACCACGTTCGTGGAGAACATCACGTTCGTGGAGAACATCACGGCAAACTCCTTCAACTGGCTAGATTACATCAACGATGATAGTAAGCCAAGTGAAGTGGTGTGAAAGTGTTGTTTCATGTCTGCCAGGCGCTCAGAGGGGTTAAATACAGTCAAGTCTCCTTCCCCACATAGTGGCTCCATTATATGCAGACAGAGGTCAGGGTGGTGGTAGTGGTCAAGTGGTGGGGGGAGGTCAGGCACACTAGCTTGTTTCCATGATAGAAACTGACAGCAATGGCTGGCAGCAGGGGCTGTGCTCTATAGCAAGGGCTGGTGGGGGAATGTGGCAAATGTGCCGTATAATCGCCGCAACAATAAAACCTTCCACTTTCACCCCTCTCTACCTCCCATCATTCTCCCATGGCCCATCTGTGTGGCGTGAGCAGCCTGAAGTGTTACAAAAGGGTGACTCACTGGGTATCAACAAGACGTGCACCGACTACACAACAACCTGATAACAAGCCAGAGAAAAAGAACATAGAGACAGACAGATCTGAGTAACTTTGCAAATATCTTATAGGGCCTGGAAATGGTAAATGGACTGATTCTTATGCTGCTCTTTTCTACTTGAGCACTCAAAGCACTTTATACACACACATACACACTCATAAAAGCACTTATTTCTATGCCTAAGTGCTTTCTAGCTAACATTCACACTCTGATTAACACAACAGGAGCAACTCAGGGTTTAGTATTTTGCCCAAGGATACTTTGACATGCAGACTGGGGCAGTCAGGGATGGAACCACCAACCTTCCAATTAGTAGATGGCCTACACTACCTCCTGAGCCACAGCTACCCTGTTAAATGTAAATGTGATCAGAGACTATATCTGCTGTCAAAGATAACTGATGTGATGTATTTATTACACAGTTAAATGACGACATGTGCTCATATCATGAAAAACCACCAAAATGAATGAGTTGTGTGGTTGGGTGTAACAACAAATCATCACCTTAACTTCAGATACTGTATGCCACACACTAAAACTGAAGAAAAACCCACAGGGTGCACATTGTTCTTCTTTTCCCACCATCACTCACTTCTGTTTGTTCATATCCACCTCTTCAACCTTGTGATGTAGCTGCGACTGACAGTCCCTCTGTTTCCTGTACCCTCTAGGTAACTACTATTACCTCCCTGGCCGTAGGGATGCTCTGCTTTGTGGAAATGGCAGTGGTGCTGGGTAAGGCTCGACATGTTTTATTTATACGGACAATTAGATCACACCACAAATCTCAGCATATACAATTAGTGTTGACACTCACAACTGCGCTGAGGCATTGCATGAATCTCAACTGCTGGTTAACTATAGCTGCATTTTGTGTGTTGTGGTTTGGCAAACATTTAACACCTTTCTCTTTTGCATGTATTTGCTGTGGGGTATTTAATATATATACAG